>VXBJ01003466.1:174229-206824 GCA_013400055.1 Nycticryphes semicollaris
CACGTAGCACATGCCTTACTCAGAGGGCTGCCACAGGAGAGCACAGTCAGCAGCTCAGAGGCAGGACCACCTCACCTCTGAAGGCTGGGAGTGAAATACCCCAACAGAAAGGACGTACTAGGCATGAAGATTCAGCAGAGGTTCAGTCTTCCTGAGAACAGACCGTTGTCTGCATGAAAACCGGGACACGTTTCACCATATTAATACTGATTTTTTGTGATGCTATTGAGCAAGGAACTGCAGCTGTACTGGCTGCTGTTCCAAAACTGGAGGCTTCCCACCTCAAAACTGAGGGAGTTACCATGGAAGCAAGCCACACAGTTCTTGTGTTGGAAAGAACCACAGAAAATAGTATATGCTCTTTATTAAGAACATGTAAAGGGCAGGTTCTGAACCTCAGCATCCTCGTTATTGACCAGAACACCACACTGCTAGCTCTGGCTCTCATAGCCTAAGGAAACTCAAACAAACATGGTATAATTAACTCTAATTAAACAACCAATGTGCAAAAGACTTGGTATTTCCCCTCCAGTACTCTTGAGAGAAATGAAAATGAGCCCACATTCAAAAGCAATTTATCAAAAACCATGAAATGTAAAGCAATCCCAGTTACCAATGCCCGGACAGCACAGTTGCCAGATGCCTTGATCTACAAGGCTAAAAACCTCAAGCTGTCAAAACCCAAGACTAGTTCCAACAGCTGAGCATCCCTTTCTGGTTGCCTTTTGCTTGCCAGATGCTCAAGCCCTGAAGCTTCCAACACTCACTCAGGATGCTGACACAGTAAACACTAACATTCTTTATTAGGATTATAACAGTGCCAGCTGCAAGGGAAACACCAAAATTTGGCACAAAGTGCCATGATGTGATCTCCTTTTGAGAACACTGTGACAGTAGCAAGACCTGACATGGGCATCAGAAGACAAGTCCCCAGTTCATCACACCCCGTTAGAGTGCAATTACAGCCGTACATAAGTGGTTTGAGCACCACAGCTGAGAAGTACTGGACTGAATTTCATCCTATATTAAGGAGGTGTCAAAGCCGTTTAACTAAAGTGTGGGATGTTTTTGTTTGTTTTTTAAAAAAGGAGGCTTACATGCCCCAGCCCTTCTGTCCCTTCCTCCCACAAAAGGTGTGGTGAAAGATTTAGGATTAATCAAACTGAATGAGGAGAGAGTAACCCCATTGATTCTCAGGATTTTATATACTAATACTGCCAGGTTTCCATATATACATTAACTCCTTCCTCTGAAATCAACCTAAACGTTTCAACAAACAAGTCCCAGTAGGAGACGTTTTAGAGAGCCACATATGCAAATGCTGTATTTGGCAAATTGGACCTGACTCAATATCCCTTCTGAAGAGCCAGATTCCTTCTCACAGGAAACCAGAGACCTGGAAGACTGCAAGCATCACCTGGCTTTCATGAAATTACTTGTGACTCAGGTGAGTGAAAACAGAAGCCCAAAACACAGTTTTAAGTGGACTGGGAGACAAGTCCATCAACTGCCCCAGTACCGCTGGTACCCAATACCTAGGGCTGTAGGTCAGTAAGGAAAAGATGATACTGAAAAGCATCAAGAATATTTGAGTTGTTCAGAAACCCCCACGACCAAAGTTAAGGTACCTCCATCCAGTCACACTCTCTCTCTCCAGTAACAGGAGGTGCAGTTCCAGTAAAACTGGAGAGATATGTACCCACATACTGTGTAAGTTCCCTTTTGTGCCTAGCATCTGGCAGAAAACAAGAAAACTGAAGAGACTCTGCCTAATTAATAGATATTGAAACACTAAATTCACATAACACGTCTCCCTTTAGCAGTGTGTATGGAAGGATGTCCCACCTCTTCAGAAAGGGGAGGGAAATGCCTAGGAAACCGGTTTTCACCCGAGTCCCCACCGACATGAAGAGCAGGCACAGGCAGATGAAGAAGCAGCTCTGACTCCAGCCACTGTGTCAACCCTCGTTTCCTACCCACAGCAGCAGAAGCTGCTACAGCACAGGTTGGCAGGAGGCCCCAAGACGTGCTGGCGTGTGGAGCTGGGCATAGGCATCTCAGATGAGAACGCACTACGTACCTGTAGAGCCAATTGCATTTTCTTACAGTTGGGCTGTAGTATTTCAGACCTTTCACACTAAAGAAAGCCTTAACAACTTGTATACCTTAAAGCAAAAGCTCCTTTACAAGATAATTGTGTTAAAAGAATTGATTATTTGGAGCAACAGAAAGGAAAAGCTAGAAGAAGAACTATTCCTCAAGTTGCAGAGGCCCTCAGAGAACAGAAATGCTGGAGAGTCAGTTGGGAACTTAACGAATACAGAGAAAACATAAATTTTTAGTGTAAAAAAAATAAATCACATAAAGCCTGCACACGCTGTGCCCTGCTTCCAAACCTCACTCTCCAACACAGCCACAAGTAAACTGATAATCCCCCCTTCCTCTGCCCATTTAAAATCTGTAGGCAGCCAACATACCCAGAATGCAGTTCAAAGCCATCCAGGAATACTTTGGCTATTTTCAGAGCAAGGAGGCAAATACCCTGTTGCTCTACCACTTGTCCAGGTGACAGCAGCAGATGGGATCACAAAGAAGAGAAGTTTTGTAGATATCCCATTACCAAAAGGGAGAAAAACAAAAGACTGCAGAGGGGTGGCTAAGGAAGATGGACGGATGCCAACAAGGAGCTACTACCAAATCTGACTATTGTCCAGAAGAGCAGCAACTTGGGGGACCCCTGGATGAGTAAGATTCCAGTAGACTCTACCGTCAGCTCAAGGCTTTACTGGCAGGAGAACGGCTCAAAGTGGGACAGCATGTAGTAAATGCTGCCTGTGAAGCCTGTTGCAACCCAGGTCAACTGGTTTGCCTCAGTAATGTTTAAAAAACAGTTACAGTTTCTCCCCAATAATCAGGAGGCACAACTTCCCTTAGAAAAAGTCCATAGTAAGTTAGGTCATTGGTCCAAATATTTGGAGGACAATTCTCATCTTCTGTGATGACGACATGGCCAGAACATACCATTTTTATATCTTCATATGACACGACCATGAGCGTGGTTTTAAGTAGTCCAGGAACGTGGGCTGCAAGACACGGAGAAGCAGTATGTCAGTCACAGGTGAACAGCAGCAGCTGTGGGGTGCTCTGCTGAAGTCAAACTGCCCTAACAGGAAAGATCAAACTCCGTGTTCACATCCTGCAACCCTACTCTTATCCTCACAAAGCATTGTGTACAAGTGTAGCCAGAGTCACAAGTTGGTTGCCTGCTATCCAACTTATCCCTAGCTCTGACAGATCAGCAGATACTGGTTTTGGTAGCACACACTGTATCAAGAAGCCAGTCATTTACAGTGGCAAACTCTGTAGAAGTGAGGAGAACCAAACATAAAATAGAGCTTGTCTGAGGACACCTTTGGTTAAAACAGAAATCAACTAGAACAGCAAGAAGTTTCACATAGTACAGAATCCGATATCAAGAAAATTAGTTCTAAGCTAGAAAGTAATAGCAACAAACCAAATTGACCATTTACAGACAACCAGTTCTCACTGCCACCCACTCTAGCCTGGGAAAGGCACAATAGGTTCAGTTTTTGTGGGCCTCCTAGAAGTCTTCCTCCTGACCTCATTGGCCACGTGCTGCAGTTCCATTCACACAGCCTGAACAGCTCAGTGTACTCTCAAGTAGTGGTTTATGTCCTCAGAGATGTGGTATAAACACCCCCATTTTCAAGTGGTGGAATACTTCAGCATCAAAAGAGCACTGATGAAAGCCCTTACGTTTAAAAATGCTTTCCTAGATGCTCTACAGTTTCTAGACTAAATAACTCCTAGTGAAGAGCACACTGTCAGAAAGACTCATGCCATTTAACATCTGCCCTGTCCCCACAGCAAAAAGGGACAGCTGTCCCCCAGGAAAGGTCAGTCACTCACATTTTCCATAGGGCAGTACTGGCGTGCGTACCACTCCTGGCTATAGAGGCAAATGATGACACCTTGGCCCAGGAAGAGGGAAGTCCACATGATCACGTTCCAGATGGGCCCTTTCCGACGGTCGTTAAGGATGAAGTTGAAGACCACTGGGAAGAGTTGAAACAAGAAGCATCGTTCAGAAACAAACTCAGGATTAAAGAATCCAAGATACACCGATTTCACTGGATCTTTCCCTCCTATCACTTAATCTCTGAAGCAACAAGGCTGCTCTGTGAGGTCAGTACAGTGCAAGAAAATCTGGTTATGCTCAGCTGCAAAGCAAATGTTAATGATGATTCTGACATTTACTTCCAGTAAGTTTGCCAACAAGCTGGCCCAGCTGGAAAGCTCTGGGGTTCAATATTGCTTGTGATACACTGGGGACCAAGACATGCAAGCAGAGGTGGCCTACAGCTTATTAGAGCCCTCTAAATTATTCTAGCTCAAAACTCAAAATGAAATGCAGGAGCTTTAACTTCTAAATGGGCTCTGCTCCTCACTGCAGCAATAACGCAGTACCTTTCTTACACTATAACTTTAAAGAGGAAGACTTCCAACTTACTAACACAGATCAATTCAACTACAGCTCGGCAAAGAGGAAGCAGTGCTATGTCATGAACAGCAGTGTATATATATGTATGTATAGCTCTTCCTCCCCACCCGTACCTTGCTCATCTGAGTCACAAGCTTGCAAACCCACTGTGTGTACGCATATATCTACTGAGCTATTTGGCTGCAAAAATCCATTAACAAAGTTTGGACCCACAATTGCAACTCTTGGATAGGAAACAGTTCTGTGTGTTAGTGCCTAGAGGATAGCTGGCATCAGTCACAGAAGAGCAAAGCAGACTCATTTGAATAAAAAAAAAAAGCCACAAACCCCACAACCCACTCACTCTCTCCTGGGAACTTACTTCCAAAGCACATAAACAGGAAAAAGAGAACTGGATAGAAGTAGCCAAAGCAGATGCTCAGAACATATTCATGTACAGCAGCCGATACTGTGAAGACAGATAGCATAGCTGCTGCTTTGAACTTCTTACCAAAAAACTGGAAGAGAAAAGAATACAAAAGTATTACAAGCTACTCTGCTGTGGTTTTAGTTTGGTTGTTTCAACATTGTTTTGGTGTCTGGTTTGTTATTTTCTTAACCTGAGCTAAGAAGGGCCTCCTCCAGGCATACATAAAATGCTCAGGTCTCTAAAGAGCACCTTGGATTTTAGGTGTCCTTCTGGTATTCTGTGTTAGTACTCATGTTGAACCCACACATGAAATACCTACCACAGCTTGTCAAAATAGTGCAACATCAGCTCAGGTTGCTGAGTCAATCCTTACACTCTTACATCTCAGACCCACATTTTATTCCTATTAAGGACTGGGAAATGAGCAACAGATCTCTAAAAACCACAGTGGCTACCCAAAACAGCTAAGGCAAGACATTTTTGTGCATCTCTATGCCCAGTGATGCTGCATCTTGACAATGTACTGTCTTGCTCAGTGGTTAAATGTTCAGTTATCAAAAGGAATACATCTGCTTGTTACTCACCCAAAGGAAGTCCCTGTAGGCATAGTAATAGAGCCAGTCATGTACTACCACGTTCCAGGTTCGGTAGTAGTTTGCATAGGAAGTAGAGTTCCACCAGTCCTGAAAGCACAGTTGAAAGAGTATAGATCTAATTAGGCATACAACATTCTACAAGTCTTTCCTGGGATATCAGGTTGAAAAATATTGATCAAAATAACACCAAAAAAAATATAACAAGTTGCAGCGTGAAATAATGCAGTCCCCATTGCACTTTCAACATCCTACTCTGGACATCACAGTTTGGTTTTACCCCAAACTGCACTGGCTAAGGTGATAAAAGGATAAAAAGGACACAATCAGAGTTACTGGATGGGTCTGGTCCTGTTGTGCACAGGGCATATTACCTTAAAAACAGTTCAGACTACCAAGCAGAAATCAGAACTACAGCACAGCAAGAAACTTAAGCTCTAACAGCATAAAACAAGCAAATCCCTGTAAATGCATTGTTTGGAAAAAACAACCTTCAGTTTCCTCATCTTCCCTTTGTATTAGGAAAATGAATTTTAGAAGCTTTATAAAGCTCACATGATAAAGTCTAACTCCCGCTTCTTACCTTGTAAAACATCCTATCTGCAAAGCGCAGCATCTCAGCAAACGCATTGAGCCAACAGTGAAGGAAGGCAAAGAAAACCAGGAAGAGAATCAGGACACCTGGAAACAAGGTAGATGCAGACTGGTTTTGTAGTGCTTTCTCTCAGCTATAAGCACAAACACGTAACACAGTCAAGACTGTTCTTATAGGCACTGACACAGATGCTACCTATACCAAAGAGTAAAAGCATTTCAGTTCCTCCCCATACCAGGTCATGGTTACCCCAGAGGGGAATAGCAAGATTGCTACAGAGGCTAGGACTTTGAAGACAGTTAAATTCAAACCCAAGCTTTTATTTGGTACTGCTGACTCTAAAGTTTAACATCATAATGCTGAAGCTTGCCCACAAGACCTTCTCTGCTGATGTTTGCTGTCACTAATGCAGTTCAGATGAAGCACTGCCCCTCCCTTCCAGAAAGATACAGTACAGTCACCCACGAATCCAGGTCTTACCTGGCAGAATGGAATTGAAGATGCAGAGGACCAGCCCTCGAAGATTGAAGGTTTCTTGACTACTGTTATGAAACAGAGGAATGCAGAGTCTCACAAAGATGTAGTAGGCATAGAAAAGCGAACCGAGCACCTGGAACAAAATAAAAAAAAGTCTGAGTCCGTAGAAGAAACACACAATTAATACATCACCACTTGACAGCCCTAGGAGAGGAACAGCAGCTGCCAACACAAGTCAAAACAATTTAATTTACACTGCTGCTAATAAAATTCCCTAAGGGTCCAGGCAGATAATAAGCTGCAGCCATCTCTGCAGCACATTGACAGCCAGGAGCAAAATCGACTTGTCTTTTCCACTGCAGCAGCTCTAAGGTTCTTCTACTTCTATCAACTCAGAAGTCGTGACACACAAGATTTGTGCCAGTGCCAAAGGAAGCGAGGCAAGTACCCTGTGAACTAGGTCCAAGACATGGGCAGAAGTAATTGAAAAATGCTTACTGTAGTTAAATTTGATATTAAAGCTTACTTTTCTTTTATCCCAAAGGAGATGTTTCTAGGCCAAACCACCTCAGGCCTTCTTTGGCTCCTGAACCCACGGAGCCACGGATTCTGGAAGTTGAGGTCAAAATGCAACTTGCTGCTTTCAATACTCTGACTGCTGTAAACCAGGTGTGTGCTTTATCACCCTCTTCCGTCAAAGAGCAAGCAGCCAAAGGCCTTTTCATGCTTTGGTCTTTTTTCTGTTTGTGTTTGGTTTTTTTAAAAATTGTTTTGCTTTTTAAACCATGAAGGCATTGTGTGACAGCAGTTTCAATCATGCAAAGCCATTTCTTGGAAACACATCCACAAAAAGCAATTGAAGCTCACATCCAGAGAGATGTGAAAATCAGGTCAATCTCAAGCTCAAATAAGCACTGAATTTTTGGACCCCAGACCTAATTAATTCAAACTGGCCTGAATATCTACAGGCAGGTAGGTGTGCCAGTAATTACAATACAGTTTCAGTGTAAAGAAAGTGCAATATTCATGCTCTGGCCCTTGCCACAGACACACAGCTTTTGTTTGCATGGAATGGAGTCTAACGGCTTGCTTAAGCAAAGATTACTTTTTTTAATTTGACACAACCATTAGTGCAGCAAGATCACAGTTTCTTTTTTTAGTCACTAAAAAGTACTCTTTTCTGGTAAGCCCTCACCAAGTAAACAGTGATTTAATGCCAAGGGAGAAGTGTTCAGCAATGCAGTTTAGATGATATCTGAAAGTGTGTTCTTCAGAAAGCTGCACTACTCACCTGTGCAAACTTGGTAGCTACATAGCCCCATCTTATCATGGGATTCCTAGGGAAAAGAACACATGATATCATATCTAAATAGGATCTCAAAGCAGCAAAAGCCTCCCTTCAGCTAGCTTTACTGACCTATACTCTGGAAAAAACCTGGTTTCTGAATTCTAGAGTTCCTAATCCTCTGACATCCCCAAGTAGTCTGCCCAAATAGCTGGTTCCTCAATTTCACCCTCAGCAATGGCAATTCCATAAATGGAAAAGTATCTGGAGGGCAGGATTATGCAATTACACGGGAGGTGGTGATCTGCCCAATAGTCACGCAAAGGACTGCTGACTTGACACTGCCAAAGTGCAACCCAGCAACGTACCAAAAAGTTTGGGAGTTGCCAGCTTTAAAAGCTTCAGCCTACCTCCTCAAACTAAAGAGACAGGGCTGCTTATTAGCACCACATAAAACAACACACAAACCTACTGCAGGAACTGGGTGTCACTAGATATTCAGTAGCAAGTTTTTGATTTGTTTCACTTCAAGTGCACTTCCCAAAGAAATAAAACTAGAACTATAAATTCAAAATACTATCAGCATCAGCATTTTCATGATCAAGCCCTGCTCTTGCCAAGTTACTGACTTAACCACATCTTTATGAAAGCTCTAACACATTCAGGGACGCTCTTAACGTTTCCGTCAGTTTTCAGACTAATGCCTTATGGATGTTGCTCTCTTACCTGGGATAGTTGTCTCTGTAGATGAGGGTGGGAGCAAAGAGGAAGTACAGGTATTGAGAAATTCTGGGAATAGGTACTGTGCCTGGAAAAGGGGGAGACAAAAATGAACACTCCACAATCTTTCTGCTTTCTGAAGTTTCCGGTTTCCCCAGTACACTTTCACAACATACAGCCTTTAGCACCTTAAAAAAACCCAACAGTCTGGAACTAAAGGTATGGAATTTACAGAGAATAAACCAAACTAGACATATCAGATGGAACTATCCCCCCTCTCCCCGAAACATAGTTAACAAGTGAGGGTGACTAATAGATACTGCAGTGCTAACTAACGCTGCTAATGATACCACATTTCCTTTCCTTCTAGGGAAGATGAAGCTGCAAGACCTGGGGGAGGGGAGGGAGAGGGAGAGCGGTGCAGGCAGCCTCTACACACCTTTTTCTCCTAAAAGCAGAAATCAGGAGTCTTGTTGAAGCAGGACTCAAGACACAGAGATGACCTTAACCTGAACAGTAGTCCAGTTCATTGCTTATTACCAAGTAAGAAGGTTCAGGTGGAAATTATGATGCAGAAGGTCAGCCTAGAGTCTTATCACCTGCCTAAAGTCAGTCACATACACAAACCCCACCTCTCCAATTCACGAGGACAGCTCAAAGCAATGGAGAGGAAATAAAAAATGGTTATGCACTGCTGTCAAAAAAACAGTAGGGCAAGATACTCACTGGACTTGGCCTTTACAGAGGACATGACTCTGGGCACATTCTCCCGGACAAATGAATGAGCCTTCATAACAAGACGAACCTGTAAAACCCAGAGAGTATCACTTTAATACTTCCAGTTGCCCAACTTCCCAGTAAAGACTGTATCAAGCATATTAAGGCAGCACCTTCAACATCTTGGTTTCTCTCCAGTTTATCCCTCTAACAAGGAAAGGGCTGCTTCCCCTGCCCACAAGCCTGCTTAAACTCACATGATTTTAAAACACTGCAAGGTGAAACATGCAGTAACAATCATGACCCAGGAGACTCAAAACACATCCCACTTACACTCACAAGACCACAGCACATGCAGGGATTTCAAATTACACTAGTAAGTCACTAACCAATTAACATTGACTTAAAATTGATGCCAAAAAATAAAAATAAAAATAGCCCTAACCATTTCAACAGGCCAGTATGTTTCAAAATCTTGAAACTGACTCCTTGAAGTTAGATGTGTCCTACAGCAATTACCACTACACTGCAGTAAGGTGATGCCACACAGATATAGTGCCTGAAGGACCAGAAGGAGGACTACTCCAAAGTTAAGTCAACCCCACACTCTCACATCTGACCATCCTTGTTTTAATATGATGTTCTGACCAGCTCTCCATACTCCTGCACTCTTTCCCTGCTTGCCCCTCAAAAAAAAAAAATTCCACTGTTGATAAAGTTCTGAATACAAGACAAAGTTGCTTCTTGAGAACAGAAATAGGAACGACCTATTGACTATGTCCTTGCCTTTTTTTGTTTTTTAAAAGAGGAATGTTACAGCTTCCCAGTGAACTGCAATACAACAGGTTATTGAAATTGGTTTTTAGCATTTAGCATGCACAAAATAACTAGAAATAAATGAAATTTCGGCCTCAAATTATGTTCAGAAAAAAAGAAAACCCCTCACCAACATCTTAAATACAGTGTAAGAAAACCCAAGCGGTTTCCAAAGCAAAATGAAAGTTACTATCTACTTATCTCATTACACTTGCTGCCTGTATCCCTATCAGTAAGTCAAAGGCAAACTCCATCCATAGTTTTGACTTAATTTCATGAACAAAAACACCACTCAGCTCCTTAGAAAAAAACAGGACCCTTTCCATTTTGACAACAAGAGTCAATATATCCGAAGACACTGGGTAGGGACCTACCTGTTCCAGTATTACAATAAAACGGGAAGCTGGAGGCAGGGCATGTGTTATAGCAATATAGGTTGGTACAAATCCAAGCCCAGCTGTTTGGAAAAGCATGAACAACACCCCATAGAAGAAAGTGCGGATTCTACGATAGGAGGAACTGCTGTAGCCTTGGGCCCACCAGACGAAAAGTTTGTATGGAACAGTCACTGTGGCACAGAACATGCACAGCCAAGTACAGAAGACAACTGGGAACTTTCCAAAAACAAAAACCAAGAGATCAAATCCTAGGACCAACCTAGAAGGCACAAGGAAAGAGACAATATTCAGTGTCCATTGTTTCAGTAGGAATACTTCTATTCCACTAAGTGGCTACAAGATGTAAAACATATGCAAAGATCATAATTGTTTGACAGTCTAGATAGAAGTGACTGTGGCAATTTTCAGCTCAGGAACAGAGGGCTGTCTGTGGGAGATTTAAGTGACCACCCACAAGCGCATCAGAAAATAAGAGATGAAAGACTCGTGCCATCAGTGCTGTCAGGCACAGCTTACCTTCAAATCCCACATGGCTTAAGCACATCTTTAAGATCAGCATGTGCTTTAAGAGCAGGCTCAAGCTCATCCCTGCTAAGAACAAGCACGTGACTACAGGATGCACTGCTGAACCAGGGTCCAAAAGAGCTTTTGGGGAACACTCTCAAAACATCACCACTATTACGTTAAGAATCAGTTCTTCCCAGGAGTTTCAACACCTAAAGAGGATTTCCCCCCACCTCTACAGGCATGAGATATTTTAACATCCAGCACTCAAGCCTAATTTATTTCTGCTTTGTGAAAACTGTAAGCATTACACATGGATTCAGTTTACAAGTCACCCCCAGGGCTTAGGGTCATTAGATGGTCAGTCCAAATACATCCACGTGGTGCACATCAGGTACTTCATTTCATTAATGAAGCTTAAAACATGAGGACACAAACAAAAGAATGTTCAACCTTACTGGCTATCAAAATCACCAGAGCTTACTCTGGTGCTTAAGCAGCTCTTCTAAACCAAGGTCAGAGAAGATAGTACAGAGCACACCAAGACATTTCACTTGTTCTCACATGGAGACTCAATTGTAAACTGGATCCAAATTATCAGATCTAGCTGAGAACATAACGATGACTTTTCTTCTTTTTCTCTTTTTTTTTTTTTGTTTAAAGGAATCAGAGAATACAGCCCCATTAGCTCATTTTGGAGGTAAATACCTAGTCTTCCCCAATGCCAATACACTATTAAGCTAGGATCAGCTAAACAATATTCAATAGTGCACAATAAGCCTGTTCTTATACCTAGACAAGAGAGATAATGATTCCAATCAAGATACAGCTCTAGTTTTGTGAACTGAAGATCAGATAATCACCAAGATAAACATGTAATCCTACTTGTGTACATGGGATACAGCTTGCCAAAAAGATACTATTTAAAGCAACAAGCAAGTGTGAGGAAAACAGTCTTTTGCAATCTTACAACTAGCTACCTGCAAAGCACAATCTTAACAGAGGCTGTGCCAAGATCCTTGAGATTTTTCCCCAGGAAAACCAAAAAATTCTATTTTTATTTAAGCACAAGTACAGTATTCCAGAACTGTCATTTTTAAACAAAGGACGGTGTAGTATTTAAGATTTTTCTCAACACAGTCCTTCAAGCAATTTAAGCAGCTGAAAGCTACTGTTTCATTAAGATACTAAAGCAGTACACATTCAATGATGACCCCTCCCTTTTGCCAGCCTTGTGATGAACCAAACACATTAGGCCCAAATGTGTCAGCCATAATTCTCATGGAATGCACCAATTTGTAGGTTTTTCCTAACACCTACCTACCTGATTTGAAAGGGCCATAACCCCTCAACAGGAGCTCCAGCATATACTTTAAGTATGTCAAGTTGACATACTTCCAACAACATCCCAAAGAAGGATTCCTCCCTTCTTTCTGCACCATTCTGCAGTTTCACATACCACAGGTGCTTTGGAAGAGATTTCCCAGCCCTTGGTCCCTGTCTTTCCAAAGCATTCTTACCTTCCTTCATCAATGAAGTCTACTAAAAGCGTGCTGAGGATGAAGACAATGAGAAGAGCGATGAACATGTGGTAGATTGTCCTGATGTGGCTCACTTCAAACAGCTCACTACGGGAGAGATTCAAATGCTATCAGGCCATCTGCAGAGCACATCACACCTCCAGCACATCAACTTTCACAGTGTTTCACAGTAAGTTAACTGACATCCCAATTCCAAGGGCTGAAGGTAACACACAATTTGAGTGCCAGCCTACACAGACCCTTCCTCACTTTACCCAAAAAGGGCAATTAACCATTATCTTAGTGGTACTGGGAGGACTGTAATGATGGTTTACATTTGGGAAGCCTGTAAGTTCCCGTAGAGATGTTTTAGAAAGAAACAGAGGAGCTTAATGGATTAATCCACAAGGGCTTGAACATAAGACCACGGGTGGGGGTGGTGAGAGTACTTCAAAGCAAAGGCTAGTCAATTTACTATCAAGAGTGTTTTTAGTTAGTTTAATGGAAAACGTGTACTTGGGTTACTCACTCCAAGAGGGACCTCCTGGCAGTAAAGATCTTCCCGTGTTCTGGAGGGGCCCTCAAAGTCCTGCCAACAAAGAGGAGAACATAGGAGACAAGAAAGGAAATATGGCTTCCAGGAAACATGACCTTGTTATATGAACACCTTAAAACTGACTTACTTGGCTTTGTGCAGCTCTTTCTCCGCGCAGGAAGCTGGGAAGAGGGAGGCTGAAGATGAGGAATCCAGGAGTGCTGATTTTGCCACCAAACTGTTCACAAACTCTGTGAAGTGACTGTCTACTTCCTTCATGAAAGCTGGCTTCAATTGCTGACAGCAAAAACAGAGCAGAAAGTTTTTTAAATCTCTTGATACGTTTTCATAACATATTTATATGCCTTTTTATCCCAGGGCAGAGCAAAGCATCAAGAAAACATTCCTGTACAATCTGCCAACAGCTGGAGCCAACTTGGACAAGATCAGGAGCTTATCCCAGCCTGTTCATGAACCTCAGGCCAGAAGACTTTGATTAATGTTTATCTTCTCTATCAGACGCACCACAGGAATAAAGCAAATATACTGATCTTCATATCTCTCTCTCTATCTGGAGTGACGGGTATTTCACATATTTTATGGTGTCATGAAGGTTGAGCTAAACTTAAGAAATATTTTCTGGGGCTCATTTATTAATTTTAACTAGTTGCATCCTTAGCACATGAAGTAAGTACAACAAAATTTACTTTTCAGCCTATCTAGTGTTATTGAGGGAAAATTGGACATTTTTACTCTTGTGGCTAAGCAATCACCACTGATGTTCTTATTTGTTAATGCTTAAGTGATCTCAATGACATGAGTGCAGGAAGAAGAACCAAGTTTACCTTCCACTGCTATTACTGTTTGGATGAAAACTTTTGCGTACCAGTGAAATTACAGAATACTCAAAAAAATCTTGACTAAAACAAGAAGACAGGGTAAAATTGCTAAGCATTAAGCCTGAGCAGCAAGAGGGACAAAACTGGTAGGCAGCAACACTGAAGTTAAGAACTCCAGGGATCAAATATCCCCATTGAATCACCTACATTCCCTTTTCTTCAGACAGCTTTATACAGGCCGTCTTCTCTATTACGGCCACGGTGACAAAATTGCACCATTTTTAGCTTATTCCTATTTTTCTTCTCTCATTTTATTAGACAAAGGCCACTTCTGGAGCTTCTAGAGATCTTGACATCTAAGGGTGCATGAAAAACCATCAATAAGCATCCCCCCATCTACCATCTTTTTGGAAAAATGCACTGAAACAGTACAAAAAAAAAAAAAAAAAAAAAGAGATAATCAGTTCAGTTGTGGATAAAGCACAGGCCGCCCTGGTCAAAGCCTGCTTGCTTTACCTGATGCAGAGTTTCTTTTCTGGAACAGAAAACATTACTTAACCCTCACAATCATAAATTACCCAGACAAGGGCTATGATTCATCTTCAATAGGCAGATTGTAAAATGCAAAGATGGTTTTGTATTCCTTTTGCCCTGCTTGAAGACTAGCATGTGTAACTCATTCCTGTATTTTCTTGTCTGCAATTTAGTTGAATCTGCTATTGAGGTTCATAACATGAGCTTTCAAAGACCTGATCTCCCACACCCTTGGCAAAGTTTTAAAAACTCGATGCATTTAGAAGAAACTGAATAATAAAGTGTTCAAAGATATTTATTTCTGCAGCAAGTGCTACACTGAGCTCTAGATAGGTCTTTGCTGTGGTGCAAATTTTCTTTCTCTTCATATGCAGAGAGGATGCTGAGATTTGTTGTGGTATAAATGTTATTCTTATGACTAGAAGAAAAAATAGGCAAAATAAATTCCCTCAAGGAAAGAAAAAGGCAACATGTGTTCACTGTATTTCGGTGAGAATTTTGGGAACCTAAGGATCCTAAGATTTCTGGTACTTCAGAAGACAGTGGTTTATAAGACTTCTGAAAATTTCATTCCTTACCATCTGGTCCTCCAGACACTAAATGGTTTTCCCAGTACTTGAGCCTAGCAATGAAGCATGGCTGAAAGCTGATGTCCAAATTCAGGAACCATTAGCTTTTCTAGAATGCTCTGCCACAGAGCCATCACCCTCAGCACAGCACAGGAGACCGGCAAGTTTCAAGGAATTATTTAAAATCTAATCGCATACTGTGTTTAGTTTTTACTCAAGTGTCTACTGGAAACATTTGTCTGATCATCCTCATACCTGGGATTTTTCAAGTTTACCTCCAGATTCAAGGGGCAAGTCTTCCTACATAGTAACTACACATTATTTCCTCTAGTCTTACTACTGTGACACTTGAGCTCATTTGTCAGTAGGTGTTTCTGTTTCAGTGCCTAACCCTTACGCTAAAGAAAGATGGAGCAGCATTGTTTTTGCTAAAAAGGAACAGGCACAAGGTCAAGGTACATCAGAACTCTACATTCCTCTTGTTTCAGCAGTCAGATCCAGAGGGATCTCTTGAAACAGAAGCTGCAATAGGGGAAGGAACAGATTAATATTTAACTTAATAAAAACATTTTTACCCTATTTGGCAAGGTGCCAGCACAGAATAAAGAGGCTTCACCAATGCTTAATGAAAAAGCAACTCTTAAGGACTAGCTACTGTTAGGCATCACTTTTCTGGGAGACAAAGAAGATTGTCTCTTGCAGAAATGTGGATTTGTTCCTTTAAAAACAGAAGAAAAAAGTTAAGTGCGTGTTTTGGAACTACAACCTGTAACAGAAGACAGTAGTGCTCTCCAGCACAGCTTGCTTTTACAGCATGTGTGCACATACCACTACCAAAAAAAAGTCAAATAGAAATTTCTGCTCCTCTTGGAGCACTCAAATTTCCATGCCAAACAAAGCACTATTCATTCCTACCAAAACTTGTCATTTTATTAAAAGACTTTCCCCTTCTTTTCAGCTCAATCTCTTTTCAGCATAAGTTTAACAGAAATTATTATTTTCACCTCTTCCCTTCATAGTTACAGTTTGCTGAGTTTGCCTCCTACCAGAAGCCTCCAGGACTGACATCAACATAAGCACGTGTTTGGATCCAAAGAGCAGGGTGGGAGCTCTTGTTAGACTAAATAAAATACAATATAACTAGAGCATAGACCTTACAGTAATTGCAATTCTGTGCATCAAAACTCTATAACATATCGTGCTATATTATCAACTATTACTACTGCCATGCAAAGGCCTATCTACTTGAGGAATTGCTAGGGTAACTGTGAGTGCTCAATAAGCCAACTACATTCCACCTGGTCACCAAAGAAATAAAACATAAGAGCACGCACCTCCCACCAGTCCTCACTAACAGATACACAGATGGCCTTGTTGTTGCTTCCCCCAGGGAGCACTTATCTAAGAGTTTGCTAAAGCATGCTTGAAGTGTCAGAGGAGGAACTGGGCAGGTCACTCAGCTGCGGCCATTAAGTTTTAAACAAAAGAATCAAACCATTACAAAAAAAAAAAAAAGGAGAAAGTGAGGCAGGTATGAAAAGAAAACTGGCCAAGAATTGGCAAGAAGTCAAAGAAAATTGCGGGAAGTAACCCTGTAGCTTACTTACAAAGAGAAAGTTGAAAAACTTCCCCAGCATTTTACTCATTCTAACAGATTTAGTAACTTCAGCCACAAACATGACAACATCTGGTCCTGACCAAATGACAGCACGCACCATTCTCAACTCATAACAAAAGACTAGATTTTCAGACTGGACTGCAGATGCAAGAAGGCATTCTACTTCAAATTAACACCTAGCAACTACTAATCCGTGGGAATTGTCAGTGACCAGCACTTTCCAGAAGTCAAACA
Source organism: Nycticryphes semicollaris (assembly GCA_013400055.1). Classification (NCBI taxonomy): domain Eukaryota; kingdom Metazoa; phylum Chordata; class Aves; order Charadriiformes; family Rostratulidae; genus Nycticryphes; species Nycticryphes semicollaris. Next base: position 191,115 of record VXBJ01003466.1, read on the forward strand.
GCTGTCTGGACCTCAGATACTTATCTATGAAGTAAACTGCAAACCAAGCTTTTGTTCAGTGGTTCACAAATCAAAAGGGCCAGGCACTCCAGGAATTCTCAGGAAATTTGCAGTAGATGGAGGTTTTTACTTAGTCTAATAGATATTACTGTAGCTTTGAGGAACCTTAAGCAAATTTGCAAGCTACTTAACCCAGGGTTTAAAACCTTTAACTCCCCCTGTTTTGGGAGAAACTTCAGTAAAGTGCCACTGCTGCTTTTTTTCAATTCTCTTTGCAGATAAGAGATCACTGTTTCTATGAACTAGTGTGTGTCTGAAAGCTGGTGGAGAGAAAAAAAGAATAAACAAAAAGCGACAAGAGATATGCATGAAGGAAGAAATCCAAGTTCAAGTTTGCCCCTTGCAACCAACTAGTGTTCCCTGGAACTGGCAAAACTGCGCGTGCTTAACAGTCAAAGCTTTATCTGTTGCCAACATAGTAATCTGCAGTAGTCGCTTTGTCTGCTGAGAAAAGACATGAGTCTTGCTCTACCATGTCCTCAGTAGAAGCTGCATGAAAAAATTCAGAGCCAACTACCCCTAACACATTCATTTTAGGAGTTGCAGCACAAAAAGCTATATACCCTTTGCAGAAGACAATTAAATACACTTTAGTTATATCTGTTATAAATTACACGCTGCCTATAGAGGTGAAAAAAAAATTTTTAAAGAGGAAAACATCTCAAAGGTGTGAGAAATTTTTCTCAGTCTAAGTATACACTCCCTAATATTCACATAAGGGTGACACAATTAGATTACTTCATCTTCACCACAGAATTCTCTGCAATAAAATGAAGCAAGAGTGCAGGACGATTTGCCCTGAAGAACATGCATGCTACAAAACAATGGTTAACAAGGAGGGTGCAGTTCATTGTTAGCTAACTTAGTTTAATTTGGGCATAAATCACCTTAAACATAAGCTAAGGCAATGGCAGCTCACACAGATGTAAGCGATGTTAGAAACACCCAGTGCTATTTCTTGGAGGCTATTACTCACTGACAACAAGAGTGGGACCAAGGGCCAGGAAGGTCATCTCCACAGCCAGGGCAATAGAAGCTCTGGGATACAGGTTACACACTACCCTTTATTCAATGTATAGCAGGACACAGAGCATTTTAAAGACTAAATATGCAAGGACACTAGCTGATAATTCCAGTGCCAAGAGTTAATGGTGAGAGAAGTTTCATTTTATTTACAAGCCTCAAAGTTCATTCTTATCTTTGGACTTCAACCTATTGGGGTCAAATAAGACAGAACTGCATTTGATAACACTACCTCTCTTTTGCAAAGTCAGAAGAGAGGGCAGGCTGTACAGAAGTCACTGCACTCAAGCTATGACTAAAGAGGGATATTCGTGTTCCAGGACTAGTGACTCTACAAAAGATGTTCAGGGTCAGTTCTCCTGCTCCTCCCCACCAGCAAACATTACAGTATATTTACCTCAGCTTCTGCTATTAGCTGCATTTTCCTTGTTATCACATGGTCAACATCCACCCGGCCTAAGGAAGGAAAGCAAATATTTAACAGTCGCATTTTCAGTGATTCAAGCTGCACATCCAAAAACACAGAAAGCACAACATATGATACTTCTGTCACTGTTTTTCATGAGCCCTTCTGACTTATAACAAGGTCCCAGTAAATGCAAAACTGAGCTGCAGAAAATTCATAAGCTATGACCGAGTATTTCAAACAGCCATTTAGAATCACAGCACTATGAGGCTGTCAATAGCTGATAACATGCTGGGTTTTCGAAAGCTTTGTTTCCCATCAGCAACTCTGCAAATCTTCCCAAGGTCCCTAAACATATTCAGCCTTGAAGCAGCAATTAGAACAACCCTTAGAAGGTCATATTCATGCGTGCTGATCTTCTATCAGAGCTTTATCTTGCACACAGTGAACTAGACATAAGATTAGGTTGTCTGGAGGTCTCTACACTGCCAATAGACAAGGCAGCCAAGCCACGACTATGTCTAAAATAACAGAACTAGCTCTCAAGACAGGTTAAGTGGCAAGTTGGAAGGCTATCCTATATTCAGACTTGGCTAGTCCCACTCCTGTCATCCCCCAGGAGGTGTGCTAGACATCACTCTGATTGTATTCCTCAATATGTTTAATTGCTTAAGCAAACAGTCAGGTCTAACTATGCCACGAACTTCATCTGACTTATTATTACTAATATTAGTGGCTTATATGTAAAGACTCAAATATCAGCTTTTTTTTTTTCATAAAGAACTTTACATGTCTGAGATGCCTCTATCTCATCAAGTGGAACATACACAAATTGGACATTTAAGTCTAGTTGAGTTTGTCTGCAATGGTTGTAGAGTGCTGCCAAGACAGCTGGTGTTTCACTTCTCCATTAAGAGCCACAACACACAAAAATCAAAGTTGCTTAAAACAGAGTCATTCATATGAAGGGAAAGCAAGATTAAAGCAGCAATACCCACCCCCCCTAAAATACTAGTCAGTGCAAAAAGATAACAACAAACTTCGCCTCATGTGTCCCCTTGATAATTATAGTTACAACAGTACTTTACAGAGTAACACATGGCTGGCATTACAACTTGCACGTTCAATATCTGACAACACTAGAAGCTTTTAGAAAAAAGAGGGTACTTAATTGATCTCCAGTAACCTTTCCAGTGAAGCCTGAGCTAACAGATTTGCAGGAGAGGTGTCAATGTTGTGCTGCTGTGTGAGGAGAAGGAAGATCCATAACAATATCACAGCTCATAATGCAGTATCCTTGCATGTGCACAGCCTATGCACACAAAACACACTGCACACTGTTTTAACAGAAGCAAGTGCTTCCTATGCACCCTAGTCTGATGGTGCTCTTATGAGCAACCAGTTGTAAGCAGTTTAAGTAGACCTGCTTCAGAGATTACTCCAATACTGGAGAAGAGTTAAATTGCATTAGAGACCATCTTCAACACAGCTATGCTCAGGTGTTAGCATTAATTCTGAACACACACCCCAATCAAGCAGCAAGATCCAGTTTTGTCTATAAAAGCTGCTACACCAGCAGTTAAGAACAGACCAGCAAAACCAGCTCATTACTTAACAGCCTTGTAATGCAACAAACAAGGAAACTGTTTAACATCACGAATTTTTTGGCTGCATGCAAGAATTCATTTTTACAGAAACAGAATTCCTGGTTGCTATGCATGTCACCTCTAAGACAAAAAAATTACCACAGCATTTAAAGTTCATCACACTGTTACACTTGTGGAAGAGCAACAGTTTGGAAAATTCCAGAGAAGAGCGTAAGATACCACTAGAGAGTTTCTGTTCCCACTCAGCTTGTGCACTTCGCTGGTCTCAAATGACTTTCCCCCACCTCCCTCCTCCAATAAACTAATTGAAAAAAAAATAAATCGTTCCGCAAGTAGAACTGTACCCCCTTCATATCATCTCAATGTCTCCACTCTCCTACTGGCCACCCCACAACTGTATTTGTAATCCCCTCCCTCCATTACTACCATGCTAAGAACCACCTTGTGTTTACCTGCTAGAAAGCAGACAAGACACAACTTACCTTTTCCTGCAAAAATATTAAGAATGTCTCTTATCCAGCTGCACACTTCAAGATTCTATCTAAAGTTTTCTTGAAGCCGTCCAACACGGCCAAAGGACTCATGAGACCTAAGGGATTGCACTATTTCCTTAGTAAGCTGGACTAAAAATAAATAACCACTGCTTTGACCATGTATTTCCTGTCAGATCTTGCACTTGAAGCCTTAGTTATTATAACTATCCAGGAGTGACTCACTTTGGAAATCAAGTACCCTTTTTGACTTTCAAGGCCTTACAGATACCCAACATAGAGCTTTAATGGTTGTACAGGGAATCAGGCTTGTCTCTGGCCTACTGATGTTGTAATTATTAAACAGTATACAGTGTCCCTCCTATCACTTTATTCACCCACACACCAGTGTGTATCCACAGAGTGGACTAAAAACAAAGCATCTTTTAAAAGGCTTTAAAAAAAAAAATAATCAAGCTATCTCTTTAGCATATGCATCTCATAAAACAAAGTAAAAGCACCTGTAAGCTTGTTGCTTCTCTTCCAGAACAAAAAGCCTCCTGTAGAAGAAAACCCACTCCTGAACAACTCATTCTACTGTGTGTGTTGCATCGCCCCATAAACTCAAGCTGCGTCACAAGGCAGATACCAGAGAACACAAACTCATCATCTTCTTGAATCACTCATCTTCTGTTGTGCAAGCTGCTACTTATGTTCTGTGAGGTCATTTGAGAAGAGAATCATCACATGATTTTGAGTCTAAAAGTAATTGTGCATTGCTGAGAAGTCCAAATCTTCATTTTCCTTTGACACTAAAAATGAAGACTGGATCACACTGTATCATTTGGAGATTGCAACACCACTAAAAAAAATGGACTCAAGGTTGCACAATACAAGCAAGCACATCTTAGCATTTAAAACAAGATGGGATATGCCTTAAGAAAACAGGAAATCTATTTGAAGTCATAAAGATGAAAATCTCCTTTGAAGACTAGTAGGAAATAGTAGCAAATTGCACAGGAGACTGAAGCAGCGCTTACTTTGAAAGAGCTTTGATCACAGGGAGAATTTCTACCTTAATGGGAGTTGAGTTCCCTTCCCATCAGCAAGGACATTGACAAGATCTTTAGCTGATCACTTGGCTTGGCTTGTAGAAACTGACATGACACCTCTGCACAGCCCCAAACCCAAGCAGGTTAAAGAGTCAGGAACAAAATAGAACAATTGAAAATGCAAGCTTTATTCCCATAGGAAATCAGGCTAATAAAATCACCTGAAGATGGAGAAAGCTTCTTATTGTTAAAAACCTGAGGAACTTAAGTTTCACAGAAGATTTACAAATTACCTTTCTTAAAGGATCTCACTGTCCCTTTTACATGTTACAGGTAAGTGACATTTGAGATGACTAGAGAAGGGGCCCATTCATATGATCTGTTAGTTATGCAGCTTGAGATCCAACAAAACCAGCTTCTGTGTAAGAAATGAGCCAGCACTCTACTACGCAAGCTCTCAAAAATGAACTGTGCTAAAAAGCAATCATTTTATTTAACCGCTGCAGTCTGCAATTACCACCAAGGGCACAAGTGGGAATAAGTCATTTGAGTAAAGCTGTGACTTGCACACAGTGTTACAGTTCCAGCCACAAAAGCGGCCTGCAGCCCAGCACTCTCAGCCATTGCCACTCAAACTGTGCCTGCATTACGGGAGTAAGTTTATCATTAAGCAGTTAGAACAACCCAAGGAGACTACTGCTACCTAAATCCCTGCACAATGTTCAAGACAAAAATGCCTCTTCACAGAAAAGCCAAGAAAAGCAAGCACACAAGCAAACTTCAGCTAATTGCCACACATAAGTCAAAAAAAAGACTCTTCTCAGAACAACCAAGCACACCACTCAGTTCAGAAGCATTCTCCCCTAATGATGTCAGGATGCGTTTAGCTTCAGGATCGTCATGGAAAGTCACAAATACAAACTGTACCAAATACTACCCTTCCCTAAAATGATTTAATAATCTTACCTTCGTTATTTCTCAATCAGACAACTTACCATTAAATCGGTTAAAGCAACATAGGCAGAAAGATTTCATTATTATCAGAAACCTGGATTCAAAGGCTCGCTCTTTGAAAACACTGAAGATGTTATCTGAAGGAAAGCAATGTTAAAGCTAACCCACTGCAAAGCCACTGTAAAGAGGGGAAGTCTTCCAGATGTGATACAACACAAGACATGTTAATAATTTGATGCTAATAAGCCTTATTCTGACTTATGGTAATTCTTTGGCCACTCAGCAGATAGGCAAGTTGTGACAAGATCGCTCCCAGAGTTCAGCTGATCTGCTTAAAGAATGTCCATAGGTCACTACACCGCAGTTAGGCCAAGAATTTGGTTAAAAACTCATTTCTGCAGAGACATGGGACCCAAAATGGGTCACTAGCAGGAGGAAATACTAGCATTCTCTATATCACACCAGCAGGTTCACAGGCTCTTCACAAGAAGCTGCTCAGCCTTCATCAAACCCACAGTCCACAAAACAAGAGCACCCTAGAATTACCAGAATCCACCTAGTCTCAGAGAAGACAGCTGTTTGATCCATCTCCCTGAAACACATCCAAGAAACTCGCTTCAAGCAGCTTAATACCAAATTCATTAATCCGTAAGAAATAGCCTGTTGATGCAATGAACACCTACTGCTGTGAGTCAGACAGCAAACCCTTAAGCTTTCCAAATTACTCCTGGTTTTAGAGCTCCCTCCTCTTACATCTATCAGTAGGCAGGCAATTCATGCAGCTTTGTGAACTTTTGCACCGCAAATGATCAACAGTAACCTCTTCAATGGAAGATAACAACCCCTTTCTAAGGCCAGCATTACCAAACAGGCTTACTCAGCAAACAAAGATATGCCCCATAGCTTGTTTGCAGATCTGTCTCCAGAGACAATTCTAATCCTTTTCTGATTTCCCAGGAAACAAGGGCAGACTCCACAACCACCTGTTTACTCTTGTGAGTGGTCTAATCTCTGCATTTTAGAGGCACTCACTTACACACTGAGGAGCCCTGTCCTCTCTAACCTTTTAAGATCTGCCCATCCAGTTTCTATTACACTCATTCCAGGTAAGTTTTCCTGCAACTGGTACTGCCTTATATCAATAACTCATTAAGCCAAATAATTTTATATTTACTTATTTATGTATCTGCAGCTGAAAACATGTAAAACTAATCTTATTAAGGAAGCCTGGCTTTTGACAGAGGGATTATTGCTGCCTAGATCACCTGTTGACTCTATGCCAGGACCAAATTAGTTGTTTAATTATGACGCTGGAGCCAATTCAAGGAGAAGCGATATATGAGACTGAAGTTCAGCTACTCTGCCAAAGTGAAATTACAGGCTGAATGATTACAAGATACAAACACATCAAGGGACAGAAAAATTCTTCCAGCAATCTCAAAGCTATGAATACTTCCACACTGCTATAAATTTGGGGGCACATGAGTACACACTACTCAGTCTTAGAATTCAGCAAGCAAGGAGACAGTTTTCAGCAGAACTGATGAGGCAAGGAAAAAACGACCTAGGTTATACATACGGAAGTGCCAGAGCTAATGTAGCTCTAATGCCAATATATGGATTAAAATTATTCCTCCAAGCAATTTCAGATCAGCCAGGGCATTTGAGTTTTAATAAAGAAACGATTAATGGCCTAGAAGTTTCTGTAGAAAGTTCACACACTTCTGGAAACATGTCAATTGGCCCTTGACACATTAACTCTTAAGTTAAAAGGAGCAGATTGTGTTTGTTAATCAGGGAGGATCAAGGGTGGGAAATCACAATAGCGATTTAGATTTTCTACAGAAATAATTGCTACAAAGACACTACTATATTCTTGGCCTGGCTAGAATCCCCTGACTGCAATAAATGTGCATCTTGTCTAAAATTCAATGCAACACCCTGTGTTAAGAAGTTGAAGTATAAAGAGGATGTTGCCAGACATAGCGGCTTCACGCTGCCTTTGTATGCATCAGGACTAATGCCTTAGAAACAGCTATTGAAAAGTGAAGGGCTAGGACAAAAGAAAGTGAGAAAAGAAGTCTATGGCTACTCCTTTTCAGAAATTCTTCCACCTCATCTGTGCTTTCACAGAAAGCCCTACCTACTTATGCAAGCATACTAGACTGCATGAAGAGGCTGCTATCTGGAACACTTTAACAGTTTAACTTTGTAAATCTTCAACCTTTATGCCACAGCGATGCTTATCTAACCCCACTGTCTAGAGGAATTCCTGACCAGAGTGATGCGTCTTCCTCCCAGGCCTATAGTGTCCTGAGGCACCAGAGACTGACTCACGTCTCCTATCTCCTGGTGTCCCAGAGAAGTTGTGGCTGCCCCATCCCTGGAGGTGTTCGAGGCCAGGCTGGATGGGGCTTTTAGCAACCTCGTGGGAGGTGTCCCTGTTCATGGCAGGGGCATTGGAACTAGATGACCTTTAAGGTCCTTTCAACCTAAACCATTCTATGGTTCCAGAACTCCTGTTGGCCCCATCACTGTGCTGAGGAAAAAGTCTGCAGAAACCAGTAACTGTAAGTATCTTGGTGACACTTCTGCTGAACTGGCAGCAACCTGGGAAGGTAAGAGGCACCAAGTCTTAACTAACCAGGATTCCTCCCTGGTGCCCTTCACTACTGTTTGTACTCTAATAAACCACATCACATTGTTTTAAGTCAACCCACCAGGCACATGTACACACATGTAAGTGCAGTATACTTTCATGAGATCTTTCACAGAATGTTTACTTGCTACACACCCACAGCATCTCACCTGCAGTGACATTATGCCACATCTCAGAGGTATTAAAATGAAAGGCTTTTAAAACACAGGCACACCTACCTATCAAGTGCTAATTATCACAGCTGTATTTATTCTTTACCCACAAGCCTGCAAGAACTCAAATTCATGCATAACAGTTAAGGTGTTTCCATAGATAAAAAGGTAGAAGTCTGCCTCTAAAGCCACTGTCACTGTTTTCCATTAGCCATCAACTCCTTGCTATTTTCTAAAAACAGCATTAATGGAACAGTCCCACTTGATTTGAAATTATGATATCACCAACAGCTTAAAATCCCAGTTCTCCAAGTAATTTCTGGGATGGCTTTCTCTCCAATATATTTTTTTTTGCAAGAAGTTTGACTTGTCCTAAAATTAAAATTTGCTCTTACTCCCATTTCAGCTGAAATAAGTACTATGAAATAGTGCCAACGTATTCAGAAAGATACCGGTAAGAATCCTCTCCTTGAGTCACCAGCACCACAGTTTTGTAACTTGCACTCACATAGCACTTTGTGATAAAATAACTTAGCTTTTTGCTTATTCCACCTCCCAAAGAGAAAGGAAACAAGCTGCAATTTTATCACTAACCTCCTTATCACTGGGTGGAACGTGGTAAAGCATAACCCAGGAATTAGAGACATTCACAGTGTCCACAGAGCCACAGAGTCCACAGGCAAAACCACTCAAACAGCCACAAAACTGTCACTGCAAATCAATGGATGGGACATAGGCAGCAGTGACCCTGCCACAAAGCCAGCTATAAGCCTCCTTACTTTTAAGGTGACCACAATATAAACAAATACAGAGTCAACTGCTTGCTGTTCTATTACACCTTTTAAAGCAGCCAAGGTTGAGACCAGACAGAAGGGAGCTATATTGACATTAACAAGGCCCCACAGGAGCAGACAATCATTCTTAGTGGTATTCTGCCTCTGTCTGTCAGGATGGATACACTGGCTTAGCCTGGTATACCAAAGATAATTTTGTTCAATCTTTAGGAAGCCACATATCTTACTTTCTTGTAAAGGACATAAGATGAAGTCCCCAGAAAAATCATTTGAAGCAATTACCCAAAACTGTTGTCACGATGCATTTGCGCCATTTACAGTATTAAAGCACCTCCTCCATATCACACGCATTTCTCCTGTGACAATTACTTTCTTTACTCTAAAACCCTCTAAGTGCTGCAGCACAGCCTCTGAGAGAAAGTTTGGCAGGACAACACTTCAAACAACCTAATCCTGCTGAAAAATTGCAGTTGGTACACAGGGAGTTCCACCTTGGAAGCCTTTTTACGAGGAGAAAGGCCGAAATGAAAGAGCAAAGAGGCAAGGACCGTTAGCTAGAAAGGACACCTTAGAGGAGATCACATGCCAGAGATGCAAGTAACCCCAAGTGAAAAGATCTTACCGTTGCTTGAGTTTAGAAATGACCTCTCATTCTCAGATCTCCTCTGCGTTTCTTCATTCTCGGGCGTCTTGCAGGTTGTAGTGGAGCCAGACTGGCGTTTTCTTATGCAGTCTTCACCTGCCATTGTTGCCTAGCTAGACCAGAAAAGGACAGAGGATAATTAATGACAAAAATTCATTTACTCTTTATGTTGCTCAAGACTAAATTCATACAGCCTTCTTTACACTAAAGTTAGGCTTTCTTCCCTCCATTATGAATTCAGAGCAAGGGTAGGGGAAACTAAGCACACACTTGTATTAGTCATTTACTATGGATCACACTTCCTCTCCCTTACTGGAAACAGTAAGGGAACAAAGTAACCAAGCAAGTTCCCCACCACAACCAAAACATCTCCCCATAGCTCCCTTCCTTTCCCTACAGACCTTTTAAGTATTTAAAATTACCTAAGCCTTTGTGAAATCTTTAAAAGGCCAAGAAACTCTTGAAAATGCTCTCTGATAGTCAGACCGCAAAAATTGTCTTCCAAGAGATTTGGTAAGTTTGCTTTGCAGAATCACCCACATTGTTTAGCGTGAGCCAAGCCCCTTCCTGTCAGATCTTTAGTTCTTACTGAAAGAGCAGCTTCCTCAATAGATCCTTGTACTCTGTTCAGCCAGACAACAGTTGCATTGCAAGCCACGGGAAAACAGGAAGAGAGAATCAGGTTTGAACAACGCTAGATTCAATGACAAAGGTCACTGCTGGGGACAAGGCTGCTAGCAGGGAACACCTGAACGAACCACCACAGCTAGGCTGAAAACAGAAAATTCTCAGCTAATGCAAAGGAGGAAATGTATTCTAATTTTATCTCAAAGCTACGTTCTAGCATAGTCTCCACAAAATTCAACTCAAGAAGTTATCAGAGATGTAGCTACAATAAGGGACAACTTTAGGAAACAGACTTCCAGAAAACCACATACGTGAACACATTTTCAAATTAACACTTCTTTTTGGTATCTTTCTTCACCTTGGCACAAACTCTTAAATAGACATGTGTTTTGTTGCTAGTGAAGAGAATACATGCACCAGCACAGATGAGCTGTTAGAGACAGGCAAGAAAAAATGCATGTATTCGCACAAAAGCTAAGAAGGCAGAAGATAATTATTTAAGGATGGATTTTCTCAGAATACTGAGGCTGACACTTCTGCAAAAGGGAAATAAGATTTATGATCTGATGTTTTCAAGACTTGGGTCCCTCTGTTTGTCTCTCTAGTAGAGCAAACTCCCATTCTCCTTTTAGGCGCCACATCACATAGGGAAAAAAAAACCAACCCAGCTTCTGCAACACTAAACAACAAATCACTAATTCAATTACTCACACCATTTCTTGCAGTACTGCCTCTCTTAGCTCTCTCATTCTCAGGAGATCACAGCCAGGTCTACAAGCTATAAAACATAAACCATAGAACTAACAAGTTTCCCAGATGTTTTTCTACAAGATCTGATAGCTCATACTATGACATTTAAATCATGCAAAAAGCATTTCCATGATGAACGGAGGAACTAGGTGATAACATGGTAAATCTTCCTACAGTAACTATGGTCACTGGCACAGAAAGGTAGCTGGCAGGACATACCCACTTCTACCAGCTCTATACACAGTTACTGCTGCAAGCCTCCTGAATACCCCTCTTGCCTCTAAACACGAATCAGACACTGTCATGAAGACGTTATTCTTTCCACCTCCCTTCCCACAAGGTTTCCCGTACAGACAAGACCACATGATGAGAACAAAGGATCACTTTGCCTGTCTGGGGCTTAAAAAAAAGTGGCGACCCTGGACAGGTAAACATTTCAATCTTTCCACTCTTACACAAGAGAGATAACCAAAACCCTATCACAGGATAGGAATGGATCACTCTGATCACACAATAGGACCTACAGAGCAATGGAGAGGGAAAAATCAAGCTGCCATATGAATTCATGCACTAACAAGCTACTCCTGGGACCACTAGCAAACCTCTCCACTGCCTTCTGATCCAAGTTAAGCTGTTCTTGTGAGCCACATGTCCTTAAAGGTGCAGGTTTCCACATCAAACACAGCACTACAAGTTTAATTCTTTCCTCACTACACTTTTCAACTTCATCAAGAGGTGAAGGAGGCACTTCTTCCTCCTCAGTGCAGAGTAGTTAGAGCACCTGACCTAAAGGAGTTAAAAAGTTGCAGGATGGGAGAAGGAAAAAACAAAGTTAAAGCAATTAACTTTAAAAGTTTCTCAATTCAGATAGGCCAAGTGATCACAACAAAGCCTTTTTTCCCCACAAAACAAGAACTGCGCTGGGGGAAATCTACAAACCAAATAATTGTCCTAGTCTAGTTTCCACATGACTAGAGGTATAGCATTATAGTACCTAAGCAACTATCAGCACATCAGTGCCTAAAGAACACATCAGACCTTCCACCAAATCTCTGCTAGAGACCCATCAGTCAGGACAGAATGCTATTATAAGTCCAAAATGTTCACTACCTCCCTCACTAAAGGAAACCACTGCTCGAACTCAGTAAATAGTCACTCCTTTCACCCCACTCTGGGCACTTGCAGGACATCTAGAACCACAAGTGCGTCCCATTATCAGATTTCCCGGGAGAAACTCCCTGATTTTATCGGCATGACTGCGTTATGGTACTTGTAAAAGATCTCAGAAACCTTGAATTTCTTCATCTTCCCTTTCAAAACACTGGCAACCACAAGTATGCCTTAGGAGAAAAGCAACACCCCATAGGAAGTAATATCTTTACATTTCAAAAGGCTTGGTAGCACAGCAAGGGCGCATTTCCTACCTCCAGCACCGCTTATGCTAAATAATAACCTTGTCCCAAAAACCTTTCAGTTTGCCCCCGGCCCTTGGGCATAACGTTAGCCGGCAGACCCGGTGCTGTACCCTGAGGGTCCGAAGGGCTCTTCACTAGGCAGGTCCTCAGACAAAGTTAAGGTCGTTCCACAGACCGCCCGCAACGCGCCAAACACCCAGCAGGGAAATAATAATAATAAAAAGAGACCAAAAAAAAAAAAAAACATTAAAAGCCTGAAGCCTGGAGGTAACCACAGCAGCTGCCCAAAGCACTGCCGAGGCTCCTAGCCCACCCCGCACCACAAACCCAGCCCCCTGGTCCACGAACTCCCCGAGAACAACCGCAGAAGAGTTACCCAGTGGGGCGCGCCGGCAGCGAACAGACCCACCCCGTCCCCCAACCAAGGGCCCCCTCAAGCCCTGAGGGCCGCCGCCCCTCCCTCCCGACCCGGCCAAAAGGCTCCGGGCACAGCTTCCCCCCGTCAGCAGCACCGCGCCCGGGGGACGCCGGTGCTGCTGGGGGCCGGCCAGGCCTAAAGCAAGCGGCAAGGGAACAGAAGGGGGATGGAGCGGAGCCGCTCCCGTGGAACCGCCGGGGTCGGAGGGCCCGGACACCCTCACGCCGCAGGCGCATCACCTCAGGGGCGACCGCGCCGCCAGATCCCCCCGCCAGCTGCTTCCCGCCCTCCGCCGCGCGCCCGGGCCTCTTCCCGGGGCTCACGCACGTCATCGCGCAAGGGGGAAGGGGGGGGAAGCGGGCGCCACTGCCCATTGGCTGGGAGGCATTCCGTGGGGGAGGGGGTAGGCGGTGCGGGGGCGGTACGCGCCCCCCTCTCCTCCCCCAGGCCCCCCTACCGGCTTTCCTGTCAGGCGTTGCGGCGGGAAGGGGCCGCTGCCGCCTCATCCCGGTCCTTCTTGAGGCGGAAAGTGAAGCGGAGAGACAGGTGCCCTCGCCTCCGGAGACGGAGGACGGCTGTGACCGCTGTGCTCGAGGTGCTGGGTGGGCTTGGTCAGCACCCGCGGGCCAGCCCGCCCTTACCAGACACCCTCCCCTTCTCCCCCGGCACAAGGAAAACTAATTTCAGAGAACTGGGAGGATACAGGAGTCAAGGCTGGGGGGCCTGGAGGACCCGGCGGCGGTTTTATCTGTCCTCGTCCTTCAGAGGGAACACAAGGGCTTTCAACCAAACACCCTTCACCGGGGTCCTTACCAGTGAGGTTCTTACAAGCGGCTTTACAGGAGTGAGGGTAAATATTTATAAAGGGAAGCAAAAATAGAGCATTTGCCAATTTGAGTAGCACCCCCGTTCCCCAAGAGGCAGGGGGTGGTTGTGCCAAGGGGGTGCTCACTCTCAGGAATTTTACCCTGGGGAGCATGAGCTGCAGCTCTCCAGTAATGCAGCCAGCCAAGAAGGGGGCCTGGCTGGAGAGTCTCGATCCAGCTCCAGCCAGTGCTCCAGAGGGTCAAAAACTAGGTGAAAGAGTCAGATTAGCACCCTTGCTGTCTCTCTTTCCCCAGGCAGAGACAGGCTCGTGATGGATGGTGAGTCACAGGAACACGTCACCAGCACACAAACTCCAGTAACCTCTCAGGAGCTGCATTTCACTGCGTAAATGGGAAAGTTTTCCCAAAGTCAGGAGAGCTGAGCCATTACTTCTGTAACAGCAGGTACATGTCTGTCTTTCTCCTTATGACTTCAGGGCTATGCTATGCATGCAGAATATGTACCTAGGTGCACCGTGAAAAGTTGTCCCAAACTATGGTACAAAGCAATGATGAGGTATTAAAACATTTCTATCACATTTCTCCTTATTAGATCTGTTAGTAAAACATTTGTTTTTTGAACAACACATACCCGAGACATACTCTTTAAGATGTTTACATCTGCTGGAACTATTCAGAAGTGGTTTTAAATAACCTGTGGGGACTTGGAGCAGAGACACTCAGTGAAGAAGTCTGAAACTGATTCAGTCTGCAATGTGTCTTCACGCTATCACCCCACCACCCATCTTTCATGCTGCTTAGTAGGAAAGCTAAATAGTAAAAATTAAAAGAAAAAAATAAAAATCCTATAATTGTTGAAATGCACAGGTGATAGCACCAGGAATTTTCACATAACTGTGCTCCTGTTCTTAAGAAGTCAATTTTAACACAATGTTGCTTAGACTCTCAAGTCAGGCTATACATGATTACTGGTGCCCTCATGCTGAAAATGCTGTGCTAGCTATTACACTGAAGTGTCTTGTGATGCCCGCATCCACTGGGTGAGCAACTGGAAAAGCAAAAAAAAAAAAAACACCTCCAAAAGATTCCTAAAGGTCAATAAATTGTTCATGAAACTGTCAATCAAATTAGTAAAACTCTAAATCTGGGTGGTAGAAAAATGAGAGACATTTAACAGAAAGAAACATGCACCTGACCACGAGGTCTAGTCAGTTTGCTTTTCGTATTTTGTGTTAATGTGGCAGTGGATAGGTCCCACCAGATTTTTATTAGCACCTCTGGCCAAAGCTCCCAGGCCAAAGCAGCGTGGTGTGACGGGCACTGAGACCCTGGTCTCTTGGTCTCTCCCTAGCAGAGCTGTTTCACAGCCTGCCTTTCCTCCTGTTTAGAGGCTGTTTACCTGCAGGTCACTGGTGGTGAAATGCAAAGCAGATGCTCTTGTTATCTTTCTCTTCATGCTTTAAAAAACAAATTGGAAGAAGACATTGCCACTTCTTCCTGCCACTCATGCCCTTTGTCAGCTCTTGTCTTCACCGGTCCAAACTGCTACACTGTTTCACCAGCTCCATCATCTTCTCTGCTTGTCACCACAGTGCTTGCAATCTTTATTTTCTGGAGTGTTTTACATTAATCGTACGGATTGCATTGCTCAATGATTGCCCAACCACAACCATTCCTGAGCGCTCCTGGCTGAGTCACTGCGTGGTCATTCCTATTTGTTGACATGGGAACCTGCGGCCCTGACACCCCAACCTTTTGCTTAACCTTCAGTCTTAATTCCTTCCTTCCTTCCTTCCTTCCTTCCTTCCTTCCTTCCTTCCTTCCTTCCTTCCTTCCTTCCTTCCCTCCTTCCT
>VXBJ01003466.1:207073-307898 GCA_013400055.1 Nycticryphes semicollaris
TTTCTTTCTCTTTCTTTCTCTTTCTTTCTCTATTTCTTTCTTTTTCTCTTTCTCTTTCACTTTCTTTCTTTCTTTCTTCCTTTCTATCGTTCTTTCATTTTTTAGTTCATTCTTTCTCTCTCAGTGGCCACTGACTGAGACTGTCTTACGCCTATCAGCTCAGGGGGAGCATAAAGAAATGCCTCTGCTGTGAAGGCTTACGTGCTGCCCAGGATAGATGGATACACCTGCACTATGACTGGTGGGGTCTGTGCAGCCCAGGGGAGGCACTGGTGAGGCAGAAGCATGGCCTGTATTGGCCTGTATTATGGAGAGGTGGGGATGGCAAGGGAGGCAAGGCAGAAGGTTGAAAATTTCACAACCCCCCTATAAAATCCGTGCCTGGTTCTGTTCCTCCTTGTCATTTTTGGTACTGCTGCTCAATAGATGTGATTAACACTGCATACTTTTAATTGTGTGTAATTCTAATTTATTTTCTATTTTACAATTTTGGGTGTCACTCATGCCAGGGAGTAAGTAGCTGTGGCTCTTTCTGATACCTGCATTTATTGACCAGAATGCTTGATTCCTTTAAAACTTCTATCTGGGCTTTAAAGTCAGTCACCTGAGAGCCTCTATATTTTCACATATTTCGGTAAAGTGTAGTATGTCCTAAGATAAGCTTTTTAAAAGTATAATTTCCCAATATGTATGCACAGTAGTAACATCATAATGTCTAAGTAAAAGAGCTCCCTCAAGTGGTTAAAAATATTGTTACATTTTTCATTTGAACTTTTCTTTTAGGAAAAACTCAACAAAATGACAGTCATGTTAGATATGTAACGTAAAGCCAGTTATAAATGTAGCAATGAACGAGCTTCCTTTTTTGCATAACCATAAAAAATGGTGTGGATGTAAGACTGAGGCCAAAGCTCAGTCAGGCAAGTGCTGCAGTTAAAAAAGAAATAAAATTAAGAAAACTTGGAGAACTTCAGCCTGATCTGATAATACATGATAGAATTTTGGCAGGAAAACTGGGAATTAGCTCCATCAGATATCACATTTTTGAGGATGCCTGAAGTGTTTACAAATCATAAAGACTGCTTTTTAAAAACGCCGGTTCACATTTTCACAGTTCCTGCTATCCTCATGTCAAGATTTTGCATGTAATTACCCTTGCTCCTCTTTATTTAGTGGGAAGTGTAGAGTTTTCAAAATATTTGGTGAAAGAGATTCAGGTCAGCAAACTTCAGGGGAAAGACAGGAACAGCAATGAAGTTGCATGTTTTGGTGGCAGATGAAACAGTCGGAAAGAAAACACCACAAGAAATCTCGCCAGAGGGCAGTGGTATCCTTACTCAAACGTCACATCACTTTTTGCTACTGAACTGAAGTAATCCTTTAAAAATAAAAAAGTGAAAAAAAAAGTGAAGGCCTACTGGCAGCCAGCAGGTTGCTGGCTTCCCCTCCAAGCTCAGAAAATTCAAATGTTGAGCTTCTTGCCACAAACGAACGGGAGGTGCAACAGCCAACTTAATTACTGTGATTCCATTGCTGAAAAGGAAACGTGTTATTTTTGAGGAGCAAAGACTTTTTTCATTAGCTACCATTTTGAAGTAATAGAATGGATCTTGCCAGCTGGGCTGGTGTAACCGTTGTAGTTTTCTTTGTTTAAACTGAGGAGGTTATTACTTCAGTATATTTTAAAAGGAGAAGATCCTTCTCATCTGTCTAAGCATCAAGACGTGGAAAGTATTGGCTCTGTATTCATATAACTATTGTCTAACCTTGCTAAGATGAACTGTGTTTCCTGAAACTGTTCTTTATCCTCTGTGATGTACCAGCATTATCTTTCTGTTAGGCTCAGAAACAATCTCACCTGGGTCCCAACTGCATTATATATGTAAATAATATTCTTTGTGACACCAGTTCAAACCAACCTCTGATTTCTTTTGCATTTTATTCTGATGCTTATTAACATTGCAGGAAAATATTGAACTGCCTCAATGCAAGGGTCTCTGAAGCTGTTTCAGCAGGAACACACCACATTAAATGTGCAGTCAGCCCTGGAAGAGTGACTTTGGAGAGATTAGTTCCAGAACAAACAGGTCTAGTTACTAGTGTTGACTCTCCTGCTTGTAAGGGCTTTCTAAATATTTTTGTGGAAATGCAGCACTGAACTTGGCCGGCATCTCCTTCCCATTCCTACAGCAGCAACTGTACATATTGCTTGTGACTCCACAGATTTCCAGCTGTGTTACACAGCTGGGGCCCTGCCTTGTGAAGGTAAGATGCAGCAGGTGGAAAAGTAGACATTTTACACCTAGTTTAATGACTGATTACTACTCTGTAGTAGTAATCTCTTCCTCTCCATATTTCATAAAGCTGTGCATCCGTTCTCTTTTCCTAAGTAAGTACAAAATAGTTTGCTACAGCTCTCCCCATAGCTGCTAAGGTAACATTGTCTCCAATTTATTTGTTACAGTATAAGCATGCTGATTGCTGATGAACATGGAAGAGAATTAATGCTAATGGAACAACTGGTCCAGGATGATTCCCAAGTCAGTTGTTTGCAGGTCATTGTACAGTCCTACCTACTTTGCAAAGTGCAGGCTATAGGGGAATGATAACTCTCTATGTGCAGTAATCAACCTTTTCATTTTTCTAATGTGGGATATTTCCATTACTTCCCCCACTCCCCAGCTGCAGAAAGCCCGTTAGGGCTGGGCTTTCATATATGAGCAATAACATATATATATATATTTAAATCTTTTAGACTGTCCTAAAAAATAACATTATGGGGCTCTGGAAAATGTTCTGGACATGAAAGATGTGGTGGAAAAAAATCTTGAGGTGCTATGGTGAGAACAGATGAGACTCTTGGAGGAAGTATGAGATCCTTAGGGTCATCAAGGAGAGATCTTAATAAGAAATGTCATTAGGAAAGCCAGTGTGCTTGCAAAACTCATGGGGAGCACCACAAGAAGTCTAGGAACACCAAAATGGCACGTAGACTCCTAATATTAGAAACGGTCAATCTTTGTAATGAAAAACCCCAAAAAATACGAGGGCAACGGGAAAAATAATCCCCATCAAAACCAGGACATACTTTTCAGAGGAGAACAAATACAAAGCCATGGAAGATTCACTATCTTTTGTAAACTAAGAGAGAAAACACATTTTCAGTTATAAGTGTCGTACATTTCCTCCTTTCTGCCTTGTTTTAATCTCTGCAAAGATAGATGACATCTACTGAAAGTAGTCCCAAGCAGGAGAAATTTCTAAATCTGCCCAGCCAGCTCTTTGGCTGTTTCCATGGCAATGAGGCAGCGTGTCCTGCTGCTCTCCCTTCTGCAAGAGCCTTTCCCAAGCTTTATACAGACAGGCAGTGCCATGCGTTTGCAGCTCCCCTGCCAAAAACTTCCCTCTTCTCTGTTCAAGGCCATCCCCATCTGTTCCTTTCTGCTTCTCCCTGATTTTGGAAACACCTGACCAGAGAGGGAATCCATCCATGTGTTCACTTCTCTTCTGCAATGATTCAGGCCAAGCAGGAACTGCTGATCATTATAGAAGTTGAGAGACCTGAGAGGGCAGGGACTTGAGAGGGCAGTGGTTTCCAACCTTGCTGTCTTGGAAAGAAGTTTTAGGTGATGGTGAGCGAGAACACTGTAGGAGCCAGGAGCATAAACAAAGCAGAAAGAGAAAATCCAGATTTCTGTCTGGTCTCCCAAAAGAATCAGACTGAAACTTGGCAACTCTGGCCATAGCAACAAGTAGAGCAGTAAAGAATGTACAGACTTGGTACAATGCACTACTTATTGAAGGAGATGACAAGCGTGAAGGAACACTTCCAAAACCCTGAATTCAGCTAGATCTATGTCGCAGCTGAGTCTTTGGCAGTTCTCAACAGCATTTCACTGAAAGTGAAAAAAAAAAGAAAAAGTCAGAGTTATGAATCTGAAAGAGGAGCTTTTGCTATCAGCTGAGGACTAGCAAAAATGGGAGGTTATAATGGAACTACACTGTGAGGTGAAGCAATCTGCAGGGTTTGCTGCAGTGGATCTGCATTGGGCTGAGTTGATGTGGTTACAAAAACATCTTTGTGCTCAGCACTATTCGTTGCTGGCTTAGTGCCTTGAGGCTTAAATGCTTTGGAAATATGGATGAGGAGATGAAAACTTGAGCTTGTTTAAAGGATTTAAATCTGAAGATGGCAGGTCCACAAGAGGGATTCTGATTCCAGGCATGTAGATCTTGCAAGAGAGGTCTTGTAAGAGAAGTCTTGTCTTCACTCGCAAGTTAATATGAAATATAGTAAAAATGTGCCTGTTAGTTCAATCCTTGCCTCCACAAAAAAATTCCCTCATTGCATAAAGAGGCAGGAAAAACATGAATTGACAAACCAACAAGAGAACAGGGTAAACCTCAAGTGAACTTACTTCATCCTTTATCACTGACATTTCTTTATAGTAGGGACCCACGTTAGCTCCATCAAAACAACCAGCAGTGCTCACTCCCCACAACTTTTCCGCTTCTGCTTTCTTCGTCACTGCTTGCTCCTTGCTTCCTATTCAGCCAGGCCAAGTGCAAGGTCCTGCACCTGGGACATGGCAATCCCAGGCACAAATACAGGTTGGCAGGAGAATGGATCGAGAGGAGCCCTGAGGAGAAGGGCTTGGGGCTGTTGGTGGACAAGAAGCTCAACGTGAGCCGGCAATGTGCACTTGCAGCCCAGAAAGCCAACCGCATTCCGGGCTGCGACAAAAGATGTGTGGCCAGTAGGTCAAGGGAGGTGATTCTGCCCCGCTACTCCGCTCTGGTGAGACCCCCATCTAGAGTACTGCATCCAGCTCTGGGGTCCTCAGCACAGGAAGGGTATGGACCGATTGGAACAACTCCAGCGGAGGGGCGCGAAGATGATCAGAGGGCTGGAGGACTGCTCCTATGAGGACAGGCTGGAGAGTTGGGGTTATTCAGTCTGGAAGAGAGAAGGCTCCAGGGAGACCTTATAACATCCTTCCAGCAGCTAAAGGGGGCTACAGGAGGGACAGGGAGGGACTCTTTATCAGGGAGTGTAGCAATAGGATGATGGGTAATGGTTTTAAACTGAAAGAGGGGACATTTAGATTAGATATTAGGAAGAAACTCTTTACTCTGAGGGTGGTGAGATAGTGGAACAGGGTGCCTACAGAAGTTGTGGAGGCTCCATCCCTGAAAGTGTTCAAGGCCAGGCTGGATGGCTCTTGGAGCAACCTGGTCTAGTTGGGGGCTGGAACTCAATAATCTTTAAGGTCCCTTCCAACCTGGATCATTCCATGATTCTGTGATTTGTGAGCTTATTCACCCAGTTGCAAAAGTCTTCCAGTGCCCACAACAAACAATCACCCCTCTTCAGTGCAGATGTCTGTGTTTTATTATTCTGAAAATGTGTCTAACCAGTCCTCATTTTACTGCTGCCTGCTGATCAGATACAGAGTTATGGAAGAATCACTGCCATGATGCTACTGTAGCCTATGATTTTAGAAGGAAAGATTGAGGCTGAAAGCTTTCTGGTGACATTCCAAGCAAGCTGTCATAAGAAGAGAATTCAACGCGCAAGACCTCAGTGCTGGGGGAAAATCAGAGGGTTTCATCTACTCCAAGGAAAAGTGTAGAACTATAAATGCTAACTCAGTAACTCCCCAGGAATGAGCATGTGCCATGCTGAGACTGAATGCATCATTAGCAAATCCCTGAGGCCGGATCTCTATTTCAGACTGCGCAGTATAACAGCTCCAGGGAACATACAAACAGAGGATGCTGATAATTTCACAGTTTCTGCGTCCCTGTGAGGCAGAAAATAGAAGTGCTCCGAAGCTCTTTTCCAGGAACATAGAAGCAACGTTTTCCAGGGCCATCGAAAGTAGAAGATAGGTGTATTCTCTGCAAACTGGGAGAAAGGGAAATGGAATATTCTTCTACCATGGCTGCTAAAGGAGTCTCTCAGCTGATCAGGCAAGCTTTGTGCATGGAAGTTATAGACTGGTCCCTGGCAGAAGAGACGCTGGGGAGGGATGTGAAGTTGTCTCAGGTAGGTGGAAATCTCAGAAGCACGTACAATCCACAGTGGATTCACGCCATATCAGCATCTCCCCTGGTAGCACAGATTATTAATGCACCTAGTACATCTGCCCTTTATCACAAGCAACTCATGGGAAAAACTTCCAAGACGGATGACTCAAGGTAATTTTGTAGTGTGACTGCATCCTAAGAAAGAGTAGACAAAAAGGGAAAGGCAGACAGCCAGGCGGTCTCTAGCACACTGAGGTCAAATTCCCCTTTCTGTCACTCTCGGGTATGAGAAAGTTGAGGATGACCCAGAGAGGTAACAGACACACTCCCGTGTCTGCCGGCAGAGACGGACAAGGCACCAGGCAGACTTAAACATCCACACGTGTGAGCACAACGATATAATCTCTGACTACCAGCAAGAAGATGCCCGGGTTTCACTCCTAAATGTCTCAACTTCTCTGCATACCTCGGATTGCACAGTAAATGCCTCGCCTCAGCTGTATGAAATGTGCTGTTGGCTCTGGGGAGGTATTATTTCAGGTTGGCTGCAGCTGGGAGTACGTAGCATGACTTCAGGCCTCATTAGATGCACACTTGACAAGTTTTCTGCACAAACATAAAGGGAAGGAAGGTTTTCTTAAGAAAGCAAGGCTTACACAGTTGTCCTATGTGTGTGGGGAAGGGAGTGTCTCTCTGTCTGCCCCAGCTGTCTTCTACCTCCCACTAACTTCTGAACCTGTTGGCCAATTTTACACAAATGAGATGGCGAGATGGAGATTCCAGAAATATTCAGTTCCTATGATTTTCATGGAAAATTCAGCCTAGTTACAGGACAGAGTGTCAATTAATGCTCTGAATGAAGGAAATCTGCAGACGAACTCAACTTTCATTAGAATAATAGAATAATAAGTTGGCAGGGACCACTGGAGCCCATCTAGTCCAGTCTCCTGCTCAAAGCACAGCCAGCTTCAAAATTAGATGAGGCTGCTCAGGGCCTGAGGTGTCAGAGAATCTACCCTGGACCTCAGCTTCACAAAACAAGCGTATTGAGTGCAACTCCTTTGGCCCTGCCGATCAGGGAATTAATTTTCTCCTCTTTTACGAAGGCTTAGAAGTGGCAGTGGATGGTAAAGCCTGCAACAATGCAGGACACTGCTTATGTTAAATACATCTAACCACCGGACAGTGACTTTATTTTGGCACTCTGTGTTAGTTAATGATTAAAAGTACAAAGGTCAGACTCAGAGCCACAAGGCTTTGTTTATCTCATTGTCTGCTTTACCAGAAGCGACAAGGGAAGGAGCGCTGTTCTGTATGAGTGGGAACTACAGGCTACATACGCAGCCTGACAAGCTAATGAGAACAAGTCATTCATTAACAGCAGACTTGCTGCGAGGCAAACACACACAGCTGGTATGGGAGAAGAATTTGGATGTGAAATGAGACAGTGTAGATGGTTTTTTATAAGACATTTCCTACTTCAGCAAGTTTACAGTCTAAATAAAGACCACACGTAACACATTAAGAGCCTGATCAGAGGAAGATTTGGGCTTATGTCTTTTCTGAAAGGTTTGGTAATGAGCAGAGAGGCAGAATTTGCAAAGAAACGGAAACATTTGCATGTTGAACAGAAGGAACAAGTTTAAATTTAAGTGAAGATTTGACTACAAACGTATATGCTGCTCTCTTGGGTACTAGTCTATTCTGTGCATACACACATAGATAGGCATTCACAGAAATATCTTACAAAGCTCTGATGCTTTATCCCATGTCAGTTGTACAAATACATTTTTGAGTAGTTTAATGCTACTGAGCATTTTTTAAAGAAATAACATTAAAGCTGGAAGCTGAAAAGCAGGGATGTTTAATACTACATAACTGTGTGACGGGGGAACACAATGTCATTTGAAAGATAAAGCAATCACAATTCTTGCATAATTAAATAAAAAAGCCTGCCAAGGAAGAATCTATCTGGACTTTGAAGAATGAAACGATAACAATACAATGACCAACTTTGACTTTTAAAAGTGATTTAATAATTTAGGACCATTGCATAGAGCATGACACCCTTCATGGCCAGGGCACATGGGCATTTACCAAAGTCATCCAGAGCAAGGCTGGATTCTTGCCATCCTAAATTCCTACCATGGAGCACCAATCCTGCAAGAAGTTGTGCCCTCAGGCTGCTTTACAAGTCAAAGACTTAATTCAGAAGCGTGTACAATTCCAACCAATACCAGGAGTGCAATCACAGACAGATTAATTATTGTAACAAGGGCAACACTGGAAGGTAGAGTTTTCAGTATGTTTTCAAGAAGGGAAGTGAAGGTGCCGGGAACTCACTGACTGGCAAAGCAGTCTGAGCATGAGTGACAGCGTGAGGAGGCAGGAAGATAGAGGTGAAGGAGGTATAAGGGGAAACTACCACATGAAGCAAGGAGCATGGAGAGGAAGCGCTGCAAAGTCTTAATTCCATTTAATTTTAGCTGCACATCTTAGAAAAACAAGATAAGGATATATCTTTTTTCCAGCTAATGTAGCCTTTATGTTGTTTTGGACTATCACAGTGGCTATTCTAATTCAAATACAGGACAGTAGTTATCAGAGGAACCTAAGGTGGGATGAGTTCGACCTCAGGGGCATAGATGGAAGTACTGCATGGCATTGTGCTCTGAAGCATTTGCTATCCCTTACCTAAATGTCAGCTCTCTGGCAACAAACCTCTCAGGGGGAGAAAGCAGAAAACACACGAAGAAAAGCTTCCAACTGCAAACTAAAGAATCCCCTGGCTTTCCATTGAGCTAGTAAGGTTTCAAATTTAGAACCAAAACCCCCCCAAAATAGGCTCCTAAACATGAATTAAGGCAACCCTGGAACACTTGTGGCAAAACACTCCTATTGACCCCCCCCTGCAGGCGAATGCCTAAAATCCTGAATCATTACCAGTGCTGCCAAGGGACTTCATAATACCTCAACAAATGTACTTTATCAGTGATCACACTATGCTGAGTACTAATTTGCAATTCCCAGCAGATGCACAGACTTATCATTATTTTTGTTTGGTTGAGGCAACATTTTCCAGGGAAAAAGGCAAACAAACAACATTCTTAATGTTCTTATTAGCATATGCTACTACAACCTCTCATACCTTAAACAGATGCTTGGGAAGGGCGGCACAGCTGTAGTAGTTACAGAAATGTATCAGACAGGAAAACAGTTACGGAAGAAGTTCTATAATCTGCTTATTCCTCCTCACCTCTGCCATTACTCATATGAAGGCTGTGAAAAGGTTGTGGCTTATCCCATGATGGATACAGTTATGGCAAAACCTCAGCACGGGTGATGTATTGCTGTTTACAGTCAATGGACATACACACAAGGACAGGCCACAGTTATGTTCCGTGAGGGTGGATAGTTACACTCTTTACGAAACACAAAACAGCAGGACCAAATAAAAGAAGAACTGGGGGTGCCTGAGACACTGCAGGGAGCCAGCCGTCCTTACACACAGTCACACTACAACACTGTATACACAGGCCCTTTCCTCCCTCCACAGCGAACCCTTCATTTGCTTGCTCTCCCGGTAGGTGTCAATGTTTAGACCAGTAGCTGGCAGGGTCAGAAGAGTGGTTTGAATGAGGATAACACTGAAGCAGTATCAAAGAGCTAACAAAAGGTTGGTCGCACTGAGGAAAGGGCTGAGTTGGATGGTGAAATGCAGCATTTGGGTGAGGGTGTGTGTATGGGTTTTTATTTTGGATACGGTGGAAGAAAGAACAGCTATTAACAGCGGAAATTTAATCTGGCACATGTGAACCTTTCTGTGCTGTTGGGCAAAATCTGTTAGAAAATCATACTTCCCCAGAAAGCTTTTATGTTCTTAGACCCTCACTGAACAGGCTTGTGAGTATCTCAAGCTATCTTGCATGTACCGTACATAAATTCAAATTTAAATCATATAATGATTGAAAATAACTTTTAAAGACAAAACTGAAACACTACCTATTGTGCTGTGAAAGATCTGTGCAGACAGGACATTTTAAGAGCTGTCAGTCAGAGAAGAAAGCATGAGTGCTTGTACATGTTGCACCAAGAAATGACATTCTTCGAAATCGCTCAGCACTTACAAGCTTTCAATGTTTATTGCAGAGTAACTAACCTTGTGTCACAAAGCCTTTATCATATTTTAAAATCTTTCTTTCTTTTTCTTTTTAAAAATATCTTTTCCCAGAACCCCTCTATTAAGGCTAAGAGGTGGCTGCCTGGTTGTCACACAGGTGAAGTCCCAGGTGTTAGAGGGACACCAGGCAGCAATGCCACAGGCCATCTAGTGGACATGACACACTGCCTTTGCAGACATCCCAGGGGAGTTACAGCTGTCCTAAGCTCCACAACTCGCTCTGGTATTGCAATAAAAGCCTATATATCCTGACATGTTTTCACATGTATCCCTTACTCTTGAGAACTCTACAAATGCCTCCTCGATCAGCCCCCTGCTGTTCCAGGCACCTAACAAATACCTTAACTAAAGTCACCCATGCCCCAAGTACTAGTCACATGTTAAAGACAATTCTGTTTCTCTGTGTAGCTTTGATACACAGCAGTTATATGAGCTGGAAGAAGAGCAAAGATTACTCCTAAAATTAATTTTCAAGCCCCTGACAGTACTGCTAGTTAATTTTTCCTAAATTACAAACAGAAACTGCCCAGTTGACTCAACACATAATTAGGCTCAGAAGTCTCCAATTTGTCCACCGGCTTCTTCTGGCACAGAACATGTGCTTCAGGACATGTAATGCAGAGCATGTAAGACTACTCAGCAGCAATTATTTGATTGTGTGAGTTTTGGAGCACACTGTGGATGTGGAGCAATGCATTGTGAGTGCTTAGAAGTACCTTCAAGAAATGGATATACAGTGAATATTGAAAGTCAGTTCAGAAGTGCTTTTAGAAATACCATATTTCTCATCAGGCACATTACCATAACCTCAATGCTGCCTTTGTTCCTTGGTCCTTGTCATCCCTTACTCACAGCTCATGAGATGGCAGATTGACTGGAAGCCCCAAATTGCCAGGAGGAGAGTAACTGTTACTGATGCCTCATTAATGCGCAGTGCCAGCCCTCTTCAAAAGAAATTACCTTCTGGAAAACAACCTATTCATGATACTACATGAGACTGATAACATCACACCTGGTAATAACAGGCAGCATTGATACGGATTTTACCTCTTCAAAGCACTTTGTAATCTTTGCATCGTTAATAACCATGACGCTCTGTGAAGTAAACACTTATTAGCCCCTGTTTTAAAAATAAGGAATGGTGTGGCTCAGTGTCATCAGAGACTCAGTAGAACAGAATAATTTTCAGTTTGGGGAGCTTCTTGTTCTTCTAGCAGGCAATCTAGAAGAGCAGTTGGTCACCAACCAGGGCTCAGCACCACGTGCTTATATGATACCATATAAACCCATGCTGTGGAGAAGGCCAAGTGGGGTAAGAGTTTGAGAGCAGGGCTTGTTTAGCACACGACCAGCAATGGCAGGGCACTGGTTTTGAAGCTTTTCTAACAGGGTACAGCATGATCTTAAAATTATATTTTACTATATTATTATACCATGGCAAATGGTAACCACGCTGCAGCCACCTTCTTCTTGCAACAGGTCTTTTTGGAAAGTCCCTGCCTGAGTCCATACCCAGCTAGGATGTTTGTGTGTGTCAGACAAGTTCCATGCAGTCGGGCATTAACATAACCTGCAGTGAGCTGCTGTATGTGCCCAAGCTGCAAGTATGGAGAACGAAGGATTTCATGAGATCCAAGGAAGAACAGTGTTTAAACCCAACTCTCCTTAGTGCATTTATGTACAATGGTCTCTTGACACTGGCATCTTCTTATAAAATGCTAATGGCCTTCCTCTGGATAGTTCTTTAGGAGCAGTGAGTAAAATACATTAGGAAAGAAAAACGCTATTTCTGGTGATCTTTAAAGAGTGGTTCTATCCTACATGGCAACTGCAAATGGCACGAGGGAGTTTTATGTTTGTTGTCTCTCTGCAGTCTCCAGAGAACACGTATTTTGTTTACAAGGCAAACCATTTATAAATGCCAAACCCTGCAAATCCTAGCTGGAATGGGACCAGAAAATATCTCCACTGCAGAGTGGGCCAGTTCTGCCTGAGACTGTCCATTCTGCAGAGACACCCTCTGCTCACACACACCCCCAATGCCCCTGCAAGGCCCCCGGCTTGGCAACGCATACCCCATGCTACACCCCAGGTGTTCCCAGCACTATTTGAAGAGCTGTTTTGTTGTGCGTTATTAGCAAGTCTGTCTCTAATTCCTGATCTCCCCAACGTTCGTAGTCCATTAATTTAATGAGTTAAAGCACTTCTGTCTCCAAGTGCTCCTCACTCCTATTTACTCCAGCCTGTGTCAGACTACACGCCAGCCCAGCTGGATGAGCCACCCCTATTTTAGGCAGAACTATTATTGCAGGAGTTCGGGTGCATGTGACAGTATAGATAACATTTCCATAGCACCTCATGACCCCAGGAAGGGGTCACTAGGAATTTCATACAAGAAAGCCGACTTCCATGGAGCTCAGAGAAGAGCTTCTTCTCACCTTTGCACCCCAGGACAGCCACGCAGAAGTTGGTCCAGCCCCAAGGTGCTGTGGCTCTTTGGAAGCTGCCCGGCCCTGAGCGTTACCAAGCTAATTTATCACTGTCATGTCAGTTCTCAGCAATGCGGTGACGGCATCTGAGATGAGCCACGTTGTGGCACAATTGCCAATGCACTGCTGAACCGTAGCTAGCATGGAAGCATGGAGAGGGAAATACTTCCAAGTGCCTAGGCCCCCTAAACTGCAGCAAGCACCATTATCTTTCAGGATGAAACCTCCTCCCTTCTGCTTTAGAGAGCCTCATGCTGATACTACACAAGGCTGAAAGATGACAGTTTGCCAATTTGTTACAGAATAAAGCGCACATTCAGCCACCTGATGACATAGATCCTGATGTTATTCATGCAGCTGTGCCTTTCTCTCCCTCCACACCCTCAGCCAGGACAGCAAGAGGCAGAGGAGTGCAAGTATCGGGGACTTTGCTGGGGGCCTGGTGAACCCTCCACAGCAGAGGAGACAAGACAGACATGGCTCGGGACAGGCCCAGCACCACTCCCTTCTCCCACTGGGTCCACCACCCTGTCTAGCTTCACACCTCTTGCCTGCCTGGGTTTGTGGGTCAATCAGCCTGGCGTTAACCTACAGGGAAAGCGTGTTCATGGGGCTGGGGCTCAGCCTCGCCATGAAGGGAGCAGCCCTGGGGCCACGGCCGCGGCCTTCGGTGGGGTCACCCGCGCCTGGTCACAAACCGTGGTCGAGACGGGAAGACCCTCAACCCGGGGGTCTGGCTCCTCAGTCCCCGCCACTGCCACGCTACTCGTGTCACCGCGCCTGTGTGACAGCCGCGGGGGCGGGGTGGGCGGCCTCCCTGGGAGGACCGGAGGTGGCTGCGGGAGCCGCTCTGTCCCCTCTCTCCCGGCGCTCTGTGGTTTAAGATGGCGGCGGGGGTTGAGGGGGCGAGTCCGTGAGTCCCAGGCCCGAGCGCCGCGGGGGCCGGCGGGGGCGGCGAGGNGCGGTCGGGCGCACCGCCGAGGGAGGCTTCAATATCTTCACCCAGCACGGTGAGGGGCCGGGCCGGGCCGGGCGGCGAGGAAGTGGGGGGAGAAGCGGGGCTGGGGGAGCGCCCGCTTGCGCTCGCCCGCCTCCCCGAGGGTCGGATGGGGTTCTCGGGGCAGAGGGACGAGATCGCCCTTCCTTCCCCTCCCTCTTTTGTTGTTGTTGGTTTAACTGGGGGAGGGGGAGAGCTGTCGGGGTGAGGAGAGGCGCCTCTGGCAGGCGGGGAAAGCGGGGCAGCCCCTGCCACGTCCCCGGGGGATGCTTGCCTCGGCCCAGCCCGGAGCCCGGCAGCGAAATCGGGGCCGGAGAAACTTCCCCCGGAGCTTGGGGGGAGGCGACTCCCCGCCATCCACAGCAGAAGCGAGGTGGCACCACTGGGAATCAAAACTTGCAATGCTTGGCAGCTGTCACTGCGGCGGTTCCTAGCTCTGGTTTTGTTTACAAAGGTAAACGTTACATGTGCTTTGTCTTTCTGTTTACTGAGGCGCTTATAACTTGCCCTTCTAGATCTATAAGTCTCTTTTGCTTTGTAGCTCCCGACAGAGCAAGTGATTGAGTTTTGACTGGGGTGTTATAGCTGCCATCTGATTCTCAGCTGAAGTTTTTGCCTGTCCACTTCTATTCTTATTGCTGTAAACCGGTACCAGAAATGTTTAATGCAACATGATTACCTTCTGTAATCTCTCTTAGGAGGAGCCCACAACTTCAAATCCCCCTTTGTAACTATGGGTTTTGTTTTTCTCATTTATTATGTCTGTTTGGCAACACCTTAATATAATGCGCAAGTTTTGGAAGGCATGATCAACTGAAACCAGTGTCTGCGTTGACAGGCGCGTTGAGAATAGATGTGTGAATGCATCTCTAATTCTAAAGAACTGACTCTGCTATGAAGAGCTTGGCTGGTTTGGCTTTTGGTGGAGAGAGAAGTCAGTGTTTATAGAGCAAGGCTGCTTCTGACAATACATATTTTCTTTTGCTCAATAGAATGAGCATAGGCAAAAAGATTAAGGAACATGCAACCAGCAGTCTAAATGTAAATATCATCTGCTGTGACTGCTGACACATAAGTATCTATCAAAACAAGAGCGCAGCACTAAATCTGGTTCTTAAAATCTCAGTGTTATCACAGCTTTTGAGTTCAGGGAACAGTATCAACTTTAAAACCAAAACAGAACTCTATGCTTGCTGAAATTCCTGACCCACTATTACCACAATTAAAACTAAGGATTGCTGTTTTATAGCATCTTTCAGCTGTAGTATCATCAACTTAATGTTTTACTTTGTTGTATTTTTGTACATTAAAAGGTACTTTGGCAGAAACATTACTATAAAATAGACTAGTACTGTAAATTCACAGTGTTAGGAGCCGGTCTCGGAAGTTATGCACGTTCCCTGCTTCTTTCAGTATGCTGAGGTCTAAGTCTTGAGCAGCAGAACAAAATTGCTGTGTAGACTGCAAAGTGCGACTTAGCAGGGAAGAGCACACCTGCTGATGACAAACTGTCTGTCTTTTAGTGTTTTGGTACGAAGGTGACTGCTTGGTTCTTGCTTTTACAAGGCAAGGACAGAAGGGACATTTGTGGGAGGTACAGTGAGGACATCTAGTTACTTCAGAATAACACAGCTGAGACTGACTCAAGTGCATCTTTTCATTATTGCTGCATGTTTTAGTAGTAATTTAGTTCAGCATCCTGGACAAATCCTTCAAGCTCTTCCCTCCGCCCTACTAAATTTTAAAGGTAGAAAGTAGAGAACTTATCTATATGTAATGACAAGGAAACTGAAAGAGCTTTCTTAAGCGTACATGCACACCAAATAGATAAATTATGTGCTCTGTTGACCCTTCAGCTCTAGACCTAGAAACAAGAGTGAACCTGAAAAGTCAACATACTCTGAATAAAACTGTTCAGTGGCATATAAATAAAGCATTTCTCTGTGATAACAGCAATTGTATCTTTAAATTAACGACTATTTATATTGCTTAGGTTATCTGCTTCGGTGGTAAGGTAATGAATATCATTTTACTTAGGTCTTAGTTGCTTCTGTTATTTTATTTACAGGCTGTAAAGAAAGATGTGTCTATTGAAAATAAGATACAGATTTTAATTCTTTTATATTATATAAAAGGTTTGGGTTTTTTTGTCAATCCAATTTTCGAGAGGCAGGGCAGGCTTCAAACTCCTATCCCATCTTGGTGAAATTGTTCCCTGAGTCTATGCATGTTTTCTTAGAAATGAGTGAACAACTGACTATTTATAATCTATAGCAAATGCCAGTCAAAGTTGGGTACCTATTTGAATACTTGTCTGGAGCAGTAACAAAAGATTTTTGTCATGTTCCTGAACCTGGAGTTCACTTGCTTTCTCAGAGAAATTGTGTTCTTGTGATCCTGAGTCCCCTCACCTGAGGGAATTTTTTCCCCTCTCAACTTCTATTCTTATTTTTCATTTACTGCCCTTGTTCTCCTGTTTTAATTAACCTGGCTTTCTGCTAGATTTCTTTAAGTTCTGCGCTACTTTTGCTGAGATGCTGTGGTTGCTGGTGATACTACTTGATCCACATTCCTCTTTTTAAAGTAATTTATTTCTGAACCTGACTGTTCAATCCTGTCTCTAGATCTGTGTTCACAGTGTGTGAAAAGTGATGGACAAAGCACAGGATTATGGGCTAGGACTCTTGGACTGCTGACTAAACCAGCCAGTCTAAGGATGAGCCTGGATTGTCTACCTACCTTGGCTTTCCTTGTTACATTCATTGATGTGAAGAAGACAGCCTCGTGACTGGTGCTAGACCCTTTACAGGTATAAATCTCTGCCTCAGCTCATGCTGGCAGATTTCGTCTATACTGGGCCAGAAGCAATGTGAACCTTTCTTAACTACTCTTGCCAAAGTTTGTTTTGAGAGTGTCTTGGCTCCAGGGTTGGTTCTTCTGGATTATTTACAAAAAGGATGGAAGTAGACAGTGTTTTCAGCCTCAGACCTGTTTTGCTAAAGGATTTTGAAGAACAGGTTGTGTCAAATCAGTAAAGTCTAAAATCTCTTATGCTAGGCTACCAAAAATGAAGGAAGAGCATTTTTAAGCAACTGACTTTACGTGTAGTTACCCCTGAAAAACCAAGAGTTTGAGTTTGTCCCAAGCGTGTTTGCTGTGTTACAGTTGTGTAAGGGAAGCAGTACAGGTATACAGGCACTACCTCCCTCAGGGTGTATTTTTGGAAGCAACAAGGAATTTGAAGGTATCTTCTGCTTTATAGAAAGGACAGGGAAATCTGCATTGTGACATCCCACTATTCTGTCACAAGAACAGACACCTATACTCCTGTGGACTTCAGGTCATCGTAGTATTGAATTCTGTGAGCGGTGCTGTGTGGTTGTAAGCAAGCTGATAGACTGATGTGATTTGTTAGCTGTGGAGGAGAGTTCTCCAAGATGCAAAAGATAGTTGCATATTTTGCAGTCTTTTGCAAGAAGCCTTCAAAGCGCGCTATTATGAGCATTCCTAGGACATAATGTATGACTTATACAAGCCAGCAATGGGTCATCAAGCATGTTGGTTGCTAGTAATGTATGAGAAAGGAAGAGTGTAAACAGAAGGATTGTTCAGCCATGGGTGTTTCGATATACACTGCATCAGAATTAACTAGTACCACAGGGACAACAACTCAAGAGGGAGAAGCTGTTGTGAACACTAGTTATTGATCAAATTCTTACAGTTCAGTGCAACCAGAAAAGATAAGCAGTGCTTGGTGCCACTACAGGGTGAGCTTGCTTTTCCCTTTCAGAGAAGAAATGGGAGCGAAAAGGAAGTAGCTTATCTCCTTACCCTTTCAGTAGTTTGTTTGAGGGAAGGGTTACAACTGCTGACAACCAAAAACTTCCAAGTCACATGGGCTCCTCGTATGACCTTTGAACAGTGACAGGCTCTAATTTTCTTTCTGAAGAGCAGTGATAACTGCTTGCTGTACCAAGATATTCTTTGGAATGGTGTTAGAATGCTTTTCATCTCTGAAAAGACTTGCTGAGTGTTGTAGAAAACATACTGTTGGAAAATCAGATTATTTAAATCCTGGCTAGGAAGCCTTTGCAATACCTGTTTGCAATACTGCTACAGTGCCTTGGTGATACATTTTGGGGTAGCAGAAGGCTCTGCCACGCTTGAGCTTTTGATCCAGCAGGCGCAGGACACTTGTTCCCTATTTTGTTTTCTAGAGGAGGAGGTTAGTAACCTTTTACTATGTGCATCAAGGTCAGGCAAGATAAGCCTATACTCTTAGAAATAAAATTATCATTAAAGCTCCCCTAAGGCAGTTGGAGTGCTGTGCCACATGATAAAAACATTCTGAAACAGGAAGAAGCATAAATAACACTATCCCTTTGAAATTCAGTGCAACTAAAGGGCTGGATGCGGGCAAATGGAAAGAAGGAGAGAAAATAGAGTCAGTTTAACAACTGCACTTTGTGGGCTATCTAAAAATGTTCTTTATTTTTCATCCCAGTGAAATGCAGCAAGCTCGGGCCAGAGCTACTTGCCTGCAGACTTTCCTGTCAGTAAGTGCTCTGTGCAGATGGAGTATAATCACTGTATTCAGTGCCTGACTCTTTGTACGGTTAATCAGAAATCTTGTGGGACCATAATGTATAAATAACTCTTAACTAATTGTTTGGGGAATAAAGGATAGTTTCAGCTAAGTGTCTAGAGGAACATCTCCCGTAGAACAGGAAATTATAGGCGTGTTCTCTATTTTCCATGATATTTAAATTATTCCTGCAGATTCAGTTGCATTCAGTACTCATTTTCATACCTTGTCTGAAGTGGGGATTTTTTGCATACTGTATCTGGCAAATGAGAGGACTCTACCAACTTGTGGAAGGGACAATATAACAGACTACTGATCTGTTATAATTCCTGGCATGTGTGTAGTTCCTGTGTACTTTTCACATGAACAGGGGAACATAATCTGAAGAAGGCAAGACTGAAATGAAGTTACTTCAAAGGATGTTAGTCAGAACTAACTTAAAAAATCAAATTTCAAAGCCCAGACAGATCTCTGATTTCTCAGTTCTCCACATGTAGCAGATGGTGTGGTACAAGTTGTTCTAGCAATATTTCACAAACTTGCTATTGCTTGCAAGTGAGATGTTTTGCAAAAAAAAAAAAAATTTTGTGGGATTTTTTTGGAAATAGGGACACAGCCAAGTGCACAAATCAGTGGAGAGTGAACGTGTAAGCTATTGGACACAAAAGCAAATTGTCACAAGTGGCTTAAATAATCTTTTTAATCTATCAGGACTGATGTCATGCATAATTAAAGCTGGAAGATAGTTGGACTATCTCCTAGAGATGCTGCAGCAGGGTTGGCTTCAGGGATATTTTACGGCTGGTACTAATTACAGATTCTGGGACAGTAGGTTTGAAATCATGTTTTCACTGGTGCTCAGAAGTGACCTGTTCTGTGACCCACTTACTTCAGCCTATGTCATGTTTGTTCTTCAAACAGGCCAGTCCTTGCTGAAGTCAAATCATACTTTTTAGATCTGTGTTTTATAGATAAAGTTAGATGATGTGTGATTTATTCTAGCCCATTTCTCTTAGTTGTCACAACTTAACGTTCCCAGTATACTTGTTATCTGTAAACTGTCTTCTAAATACTGCTGACAGCTGACTAGTTCACACTCCTAAGAAATTATGTTCAAATCCAACTAATATAAAACAAGAAACAGCAGTTCATACTTATCCAGTAGAGATGCACGTGAAAGTTATGACAAGTTACACAGGTAGGTTTTGTTTAGTGACTTGCCAAGTTCATTTTCACCTGGTTCTATTTCAAAAAGCCGCGGATGAATGATCACAGACTAAAGCCTCACCTACACTGTAACTGTTTCAGAATACGATGTTCCTACATTGCTGCTGGCCAAATGGTTAGT
The DNA here is from genome assembly GCA_013400055.1 of Nycticryphes semicollaris. Classification (NCBI taxonomy): domain Eukaryota; kingdom Metazoa; phylum Chordata; class Aves; order Charadriiformes; family Rostratulidae; genus Nycticryphes; species Nycticryphes semicollaris. The sequence continues at coordinate 226,703 of VXBJ01003466.1, forward strand.
TCTTTCAACAGTAGGTAATTATGAGTGATGCAAAGCTCGGTAGCAGTAGTGCATATGGCCAGTTAACTGGCTTTGCAGGCGAATCTGCAAGCTAGGCATAGGGGTTCCTTCTTAACAGCATTCAGAAGAGTGTTTACTGCTAAAGAAATGTTTCTCAGTTGTTTAGATCACCAGCAGTCTCCCTTCCCCTCAACACAGCAGGCGAGAAACAAAAGCTTTGCACTGAGTGGGGCAAGGCGGTTGACTTGTTGGGTCCGAAGTGATGGTTCTCTCACCATTACTGCATCATCCCTGACATTTCTCTGGTTTTGTGGTTATGGAATACTTTATTTTAAAAGCTGATCTTGGTGTTATCCGTAGAGATTATTCTCTCTACAAGTGACTGTTACAAAACCATTGAGGCTTCCTGTTGGTAACACTGTAAACCACAACAACAAAGCTTAGTTATATTACCCATATCTGCTTAGGAAGTTTAATGTGCTTTGTGGGCTTTCTGTAAAGACAAGTGCATCTCCCAGTACAATTGCTTATCTGCAACTGTGCATAAATTAACTTTTTAATGGGTGGCTTTCAGTATCAGCTAAATCAGCACAGGAATTTCAGAAAACAGTCCAAAAATAAATTTGCCTTTTTTGAGGGGGAAACAAAGATGCACCCAACTACTTCACCAAGAGTTGAATTGGTTGCATTTCTATCTCCCTGTGCTCTTTAAAGGGCATTTAAACAGATTTCTTTTAAGACTAAACTTTTTCAAGAAATTCCTTTCCTCTTCTGTCCATCCCCTCCCAAACAGTGTCCTTAGGATCTTGATCTTACTATGATACTTCCTTTAAAAATAATTAATTTAAAAATAATTTAAACATTAAAAATAACATTAATAAACATGATGCTTCACTTAGGGGTAACTTGAAAGTATTCTATAATAGTAGCAATGTGAGAACTTGGACTACAAATATCATGTAGCTCTTCAAGGAAGGAAAACTCTTTACAGGATAGTTCTGCATTCTCTCATCCTAAATTTGATAATGTTACTGTTTTGAATCTGGGGCTCTTTCCTTGTTTGTTTGATAAGTGAAACCAAAGTACCTTCTTGTTATAAGCTTATATGGCAAAATAGCATAGGAACCATCTCCTGCTGCTGTTAGTGTCAAATTAGGAATCAGATTAGAGGACAGGAAGATGAGAACATTCTGGGTTTGTGACCCTATGCACCTCCCAGTCTATTTTCTCCTTCCTTTCTGCTACAATAATCCCAACAACAAAGCATCTAGCATGTCTCTGCTGTTCCTATTTGTCATCATCTCAACTAGGATATGGAGGATCAACAAGTATGAAGAAGAGTATCTCCAGAAATACAAATACCACTGGAGAAGAAAGAACAAGAATAAGGGAAAACTGGAAAAAGAAAAGGGTAAAAGATGATCTTGCAGCTTCTCCCTAATAGTGAATTATGGTACACTGGAGATTGTATTTTAACTGTTCCATCTCAGAGATAATGTTTTAAAATGCAATCTTGGGTATATTTAATAACTGTTGAATAAGACAGGTGGGCCTTCTGAAATGATCTATGATAAATTAGAAGTGGATTACTCACAAGATCTCCTCTTCTTTTTCCCCTCTTACCAGAGGTAGAACGAAGTACAACTGAATAGTTAATACACATACACTCTAAAGAGAGTTTACACGGGGGATACACAGCGGGTTGGCATAAGCTACCAATAATCACTTTTGTTGCAGGTTTAGTGTGTTCAGCAGTGTAGTTAATTTTGAACCAGGTGCCAGGCTTGCTTAGGGTTGAAAGAAATTATATTAATATTGTCTATTGGGAAGGCAGCGTGTAACATATGAAGTGATCCTGATTTTCAGATTGTGTTCAATTAGACTCATAATTTTTTTGAAAAGTAGAGAGTAGTGTGCCAATACAGTATACACACCAAAACATACAGGAATGGCAAAGTGAAGAAACATCATTTCTTCATTACAAACCTGTGTACACTCCAACATGGCCTTGCCTTGAAGTTTATTTAAATATTGTCATATGCAAATAGATTACTATTACCTCCTACATTTAGCCTAAACATCAGGGGACCAAAAGGTGTTTACAGAGCATAGATCTGTTTTCTAGACAAAAAAACCCCAACCATTTGTATTTTCTAATTTTGTAGCCCATGGACTGTGAAGCTAACCTTTCAAACCCAAGCTGGAATGTAAATTAATATAATGAGGCTTTTCTTAGTTTACAGGGTCAACTCAGTTTCTCAAGATTATTTCAAAGCCTTTGCTGCTCATGGTTCATTTTGCTAACCAGCAGTGTCATGGAGTTAACAAGACTGTTCAGTTTTACTGCTGCTATTCAGAAACCTGTGGGAGGCTCAGCGACTGATGAGAATATCAATTTTGTGTTGCTGCTTAGAAAAGCCAAGAGCAGACGTAGAGACAAGATACAGCTATATTGCTATCTCTGAAATTTATTTAGCAATAGAAGAAAACTGGAAAAATAATTTAGATTAGCCTTGAAGGGATTTAACATAATTTTTACAGTGTTATTTCTGGTCCAGCAATCTAATATGAGAGAACTTGCCAGTTAATGAAACTGTGGTGAGTGTTTAGCAATCAAAGAAATCTGTTTATGCAAGCATGTTTAAAACTGATACAAGTTATGTCATCTGTGAAGAGTGAAATGTACTCTTCTTAGAGATCTGAATAACCTTGAAGCTCTTTTGAAATAGTGGCAAAGCCTTTAAATCACTGGGTTCAACAGAACTTGAGCTTATACTGGCCTGAGCTGGATTGCATAAGCATGGACTTAATGACTGCTTGTCTTCAGTGCACTTTTTTCTTAGAACACAGGTTTTGACTGTAAAGCTTTACTTCAGTATAAGAGAAACAGTGTCCTTTGAGAGCTGATTAGGGTTTCCTTTTCTCCTATAAATTAGTTTTTTTCATGTATAAACCAGCAAAACAAAAATTCATTCTAATAGGTGGCAGTGCTCAGGCTCAGATTTAAGATACTGAAGTTAAAATAGCAAGTTCTTTAAACTTGAACTTTAAATTGCTGAATGTCCTACACATTATAATATTAGTAGAGTTGAGTCTTGGCAAAGTTACACTTAGAATGGCACCTTGATCAAAGTGTAAAGGCTGTAATACAGGCCAGACCTTGAACAGATGCTCTAGAAGTTGTTTCTTTGATCATTTTGTGGTGATATAATTAATTTTTTTTTTTTTATTTTTTTTTTACTGACAGTGTTGGCATCAAGTGAGCCATGATGAGTTTTATCATTTGTGGCAGTAACATACATAATCAGTGAGAGCCAGCTCTCTGCAGACCTAGGAGAATTCTTACACTTTCTCCTGGCTGGGAAGATCAGTGAGGTTTTGGTGGGTTTTGTCTTCATTTTTATGAGACTGAAAGATGTGCACAGCTTGAGGAGGGATGAACACTGCATTAGTAACTGATAGTAGTGTGAAACCTGTGCTCTGGCCCAATTAACCAGTGAAGCACAGCAAAATAATTTTCCACTAATCATAAGTTGTTTGCTTTTTATTCACAATGTTTGTTGATTTTGAGTTACGGGGTTTAAAAAAAAAAAAAATCCCAAGCATAAACAGAGAAAGCAGAGGTAGTTTATCAGATTAAAAAGGCTTATTTAGGGAAGATCCTTAGAATAAGTAGGATAATGAAATATAGTGTCTTGCAGTGCTGGTGTTTCAACTTATATTTAGTTTTTTTCTTCAGGATCAAAAAACTATGAATAATAAGGTTTGCAACTTAGCTGTGAGGAAGGAGCTGCTTTGTGATGTTAGGAGAAACAGAGATTTATGGTTTTTGAGTAATCTAATAAATTTGAATCTGGTATAAGCTACATACTAACAGCTAGCCCTACTTCTCGTAACTTTTTTCTTGCATTTGATGGCTTAGGGTTGCTGTGCAAAATGAGTATCAAATGTTGATTTGCATGGCTTGCCATAGCTATCCTGTGAAACTGAAGTCTAGCAGGTTTAATTCTTGCTTTTGTCATCACAGTATTAAATCTGTTTTGTCAGAAAGTGTTTTCATTTTCTGTTTTTAGGTCATAATACATTTAACTTCTTTAGGGCTAAAATGTTATCAAGAACATTGCTCTCTAAATCAGTTATTTGTGTGGTAGTTCTTGCACGTCAGCACCTAGTTAGAAGTACAGATGAGGTTTGGGAAGCTAAAATAAGGAACAGGGTAAGTCTGTCAGAGCTAAGCTTGTCGCCTTGTACAGAAGTTTTAATTCTTTCTTATTTTGATGTGAATAAGTCTGTATAGCTCCCATCTATTTTTTGTCAAATGGCCATGCTAAATTTGAATAAGACACTTAGTACGTATGTGTATTTCCATCAACCCACAAGCTTGCACCATGCTAGTAGAGGTTCAGTGACTTTTTCTGTGCACACTTTGGTAGTATTTCTGCTAAATAAAATGCCTTTCTCATTTCAGGGGTAGGTAGCAAAGCATAACTCCTAGGTGCAGTTTAACTCTAGAATAATGCTTACCTGGCTTCTCAGCCACAGGCAGATGGACTCGGCCCTGGTATTTTACTGACTTGTGTTATTGGCTATGGAAACTGGCATGCCTTAAGGCAACAATTATAGGCTGTTTAGGCTCAGTTAAACTTTAGTAGTTTTCTTGCTTTACATGTAGGGGAATAGTATCCCCAGGTGCTGATTATTGGCATGTTTTCTGTTGTGCATCTGCTGTTACAGCACTGCACTGCACTTGATACACATGGGCCATTGCCAGCGAGTCCTTTGTTTATGAGCAAGAGCAGGATTTGACTGTGAGGATACTCATACAGCCTTTCCTCATTCCTTTGCCTTCCCCTCTCCACACAAAGTTCACCTTGTAATGTTTGAGCAGGGAACAGTAGTGTTGTCAGTGGGGAGCAGGTGAGTATGAACAGTCTCATGCTGGGCAGAGCTACCAAGTCAGCCAAGGAGCCTGGGCAACACAGGAGGCTGTGAACTTCAAAGTCAGAAGGTAAAAGGATCAGTTGCAGCTGCTTGTGGAGAGCATGATTATCCAGTTTTCCACGAGAGGGTGCTACAATGCTTTGACTTCATTTATCCGTTGCTATAAGGGGATTTTTGTTAGGAAAAGTAGAGAGGTTCTTTTCTAGCATTACTGCGTTACAGTGAAGAAGAGTATTTTAAGTAACTTTTGCTTTCTGAAAGCAGGCAAGAGCCACATATCAAAAGGCAGACGTAGCTCTCAAAATTTAACCGAATACATGTTTATTTTGCTTTGCCTTTAAGAGCTGAACTGCTTCCTTTTAAGTTGTTTTGTTTCTGTTGGGCTTTATCCTAGATAAATTCATCTGCCAGTAACAGAGATTTTCCAGCTTGCTTATGTGTAAGTGTGCAGGCAACCCTTCATGCATGAAGAGACATTAAATCTGATACTTCTGCTAGGTCATCTGAGCCCTTAAATTACGAGCCACTTCACATTGCTTCTGTGCACTTCTCATCTGTAAAATGGCAATAATGCTTGCTTGTTTTGTGGAGATGTTTAGACCTCACTTTTGCATAAACAAGCACAGAAAAGCTGTCTGCAGGCAAACCGTTCAGTCATTCACTCTTGCCTCATCCTGTAGGCTGTTAGAGAAACGTGTTTGTTGTGGTTCTAGCCTGTATTTCAAAACACTTGTGGCATGATAATAGGTCTGAAAGAAAGTTTGTGTTAATTGTTTGACTTGCCTTGAAATGAAAGCTCAAATCACTGTGCTTTGCTGAATGTTATCAAACAACCCTAAAGAGACTGAAGCTACAGTGAATTAGCAACAGATAGAGAACTTTAGTCTTCTGTCTTTGGTTGTTTAGCAGTAAAGCAATACAAACAAAAGAGTATTGCTATAAGCAGTCATGCAGTTGGGTTGTTGACTGAGAGAAGAGATCCCAGACCCAGTGCTTAGAGTTTAGGCTTGTAATGTAATGTTTTGTAATGTAATTACCAAATATTAAAATCATCTCACACTGCTGTGGTGTTCATCATTGACTGCTTAGCTGTGAGGTAGTTGTAACAATAAATTGGGATGCACTTATGCCCTTTAATACTAGTCAGTGAAAGGCTGCATTTAAAAAAAAAAAAAACAAAACACCCACAAAAAAACCAAACCAAGGCACCACCTCCTCTCATCCCCCCATTAATCAGTCCTAAAACAGACTACTAGAAAGGAGCTATGAAAATCTGTTTCAATTACAACCAAGACAGACTTCCTGTCTTACATACTATCATGGAACAGCAAAGACATGACTTCTGGTATGCTATAGCTGACCTTTTTTTTTTCCTCTCTCCCATTTTCCTGATCTGTTACGAGGTTGAGATATTATGTGCATTTCAGGCTTTGGCGTCTGGCTTTGTTACATCTACCCATCCATTATTTCCTCTTGCAGAAAGATTAAAATACTCCTCACCACACAATGACCTGCTACACTCTACCCCATGAGCCTGCAGGGAGGTGGGCTTGTAATTTTTGAAACCAGTTTCTTTTGAAAAGCCATTCTAGAACCATTAAAAGGGGCTGTTCCATAGCCATTAAAAACCGGTTCTAGAACCACCAAAACCCCTATTCTAGAACAATAATAATAATAAAAAAAACTATTCTAGAACCATCATCTTGGTTTGTTACTAGAGAACAGGCTTTAGTATATAGAATAAACCTCTTTGATATAGCAGTGCTTGCCTTCACCAAACTGAAGGTTTACCTTCCAGGGATTGTTTTTGTACTTTTAGGTGATGATCCTGTGCATTGACAATAAGTGTTATTCATGGTGAATACTGTGTGAAATTAGGTTGTCTGAGGGAAAGAATTCAATGTCCAGCAGCTGGTGCTGGTGACAAATTAGGAAGAAGTGCTTCCTTTCCTGTGAACATGTACCATTCTTACTCAACTGCCTGTATCTTTATCAGGAGCTGCATCTGTTGTGGAAATGATGCAGTATCTTTCTGTCTGGCTCTCTCTGCTCTTGGGGAAGTTTGTTATCAAATTCCTTGCCTTTGCTGACACACGAAGGATGTCAGCTCTGAAACAAGGAGTACAGACATGCAGAATTGAAGAAAATTGTTTCTCCCCATGAAGGTCCCTTCTTTCTTTAAATATTAAAAAAAAAAAATACTGGCATGAATAAAAATCCCTACAGTTAAGAAAACTATTTACTGTAAAGTAAATAACTATTTAGTCTCATTTTTTGTCCCCTACTGGTAGAGTAGTAAGTTTATAGAAGGAAGACAGTATTTTATCATACAGATAAGTGAGAGGCATGAGTACATAAAGTGGTTTATGCATCAGGTCTCTAGCAGAACTACTAACACAGCACCCTTTCCACAGGGCCATACTTTGTTTTCCAAGTTTGACTGTAGAGTCTTTCTATTATACTTTGCCCTATGACAGATTTTCTTCCATTTTTTTGATGCTTGGATTTAAACTACTTGATTTAATGCTACTTCATTAGTGTGAGGAAGCATAGGAGTTTTTGTTCAGTGAGCATTAGTAGTTGAGACAGTAGCTCTTTTCAAAGACAAAATGTTGCATGTCTTCGTACTGAAAGTCTTACTCATTAGTTAAGAGATACATACTGTAAGGATTTTGTAACACAAGCCCTGTATTGCACTTTGAGGAGTTGGCTGAACAAACACCAATCTGGTGTTGGATCAACTTCCAGTCTGATATTTAGCAAATAACTTTGTTTCTTTGCTTTAGACCTTCTTCTGCACAGTACAAATTTTACCCTGCTCTCTAGGGCTGACAAGAGAATAAAATATCAAAACTGTGAGGCACTCAAGATATCAAGTGCTACAAAAATATCCCATGTAGTATCAAGTCATAATATTAGCATGCCCTGACTGTGAATGTTCTGTAGGCTGTGAATTTAATGCATGTGAGTATAAGCATTTACTGCTAAGTGAAGGGTACAGCATGGTTTGTGCTCGCAAGGGTAGTCGCCCACAAAGTGCTTATAGCCTCAGCTATATGGCATCTGAAACATTGTCTTTTCTGTTCTTCTTAAATTACTAACAAAGCGCTTCAGCAAAAATTATGGATCTTATTGTTTACTTGTAGATATCTGAGCAGGCTAGATGGTCACCTACTTGAGGATATGGAATAAATCTTAGAAGAATTCATGTCCTTGTTGGAAAAATACTATTTCAGCTTGTCACAAGTCAACCTCTGGAGAGCAATTACTTAGATTTAGAAAAACTTCACTGTTTGGGGTGAGATACTCACGCTGCTGTTTCCTGACTGCCTCCTGTGTAAAAGAACAGGCACATCACTTGTGTTCACTCTCAACTTCATATGTTAACACTCATGCAATTTTAAATCTGAGAAAACTACAACTGCACATCTCAGGCCTGGTCTCTGAGGAGGAATGCTGAGTCCATCCAGCAGCATGCCTCTGAAGACAGCTGCGCAGTTAGCATTCATGTCTGCCGGGGTCTGCTCTCTCCACAATGATCCCCACCCCAAATCTCCAGACAAAAACAGGAGATGAATCTCAACAGCTGCAGAAGGCTCAGTTTATGAATCTTAATTAGGGTAAGGAGCTTAATTTGAGTGTTTCTTTTCATAAGTCTCTAATGAATAGTTGCGAGGGCTATATATCCCCATTCAAGTTGTCAAGACAATGCTAAACACTTTATAGAGCTAGAGTTCTGCTGGTTTGAGCCTGTGTGGAGGCCACGTCCCTCCAAACAAATGACGCTTTTATAGGACATAGCATTTTTCTGTGCTCTACCAGTGTGTTCTAAGTTCTCCTTCCTCTTTTCCCCTGCCCAGGTTCTAACTTTTTTTTGCACACACTGATTTTTCCAGTTGTACTTTTTCCTTGAGAGGAGGCTCCCACCCTTATGTGATATACTGCTTTCATAGCATTGGCAAAGTGCCCAATAAAACTGCTTTGAGACCTCCACACCCAGACCTGAATATTTTTCCTTCCCAGTTTAAAGGGACAACCTGTATTTTATGTATTTGTCATAGATTACAGTAGCCACTTTCATGTGTTAAGAACAAAGCCAAGACTGTCGGTTTCCCCATTATTACATTGTACCTGTCATTCTATAGGAAGCCCTGCCCTTTCTTTAGAAGTCAAGTCATTAGATTCCATGTATCGTAATTGGGCAAGTCATTTAGTTTCAGTCCTGCTGCTAAAGCGTGCATCTATTGTGTCTAATGTAATTTCCCCTTTAATGGGGCCAACAGTAACAGCACCAGTAGTATGAGGTCCGTTATAAATAATCTGGCTACAGTAGTCACAATACATAATTTTCCAAAGATTCAGCAGGGATTTCCAAAGTCAGAATACTTGAATTCATTTTTTTCTAAGGTGGAGAGGGTTGTAAATTGATCTAGGAAATACCTAATCTTGAAATAAACTCTTAAGAGGGGGTTCAAGCAAGCTGTACCCTGTATCTGAATTACAGTATGATAAGGCTGGATTGATGAAAACTTGTCAAAAGAGAAGCTTGTCCCCACGACCACCATGCTCCCTCTTTACCAGTACTAGTACGTATCCAGCCCTGTGGTGAGCCAGTCCAGGGAGCCAAACCGACAGCAAACTCTGAAGTGTTGGTTTGGTTTCCTGACCCAGCTCAGTGCTCAGCAGATGAACGCGGGTGCGAGCGCGCAGGGAGCAGCGGAGGAGGCAGCTGGGAGCAGGGGAAACAACCACCAGTCTGGCAGCAGCTGCCTGCTGGGTTCACCCAGTTACACTGTCAGTCTGCACCCTCAAAACCTTAGCAAAATAGTTCAGTGGTTTCAGCCCTTACGCCTGGGGGAGGGCTTTGATGAATCTGGTTTAGGATTACTAAAAAAATACACAGCTAATAGGCTATACACAGACACGTAGCATTGTATCCCTTTAGCAAGGCTGCTATCTGAAACAAGTCCCTGAAATTTGTCCTTTTAGAATCTTTGAAATTCAGAAATGAGTTAACACAATGTTTAAAGAGTCAAAGGCGCTATCTTTTCATAAGAGGTTACTTCAAGTTTCTAAGAATGCCATCACCTCTCACCTGGTTTACCTTTGGGATTTTTTTTTTAACATATTTTACTTAGGAGCTCATTGGGTTCTTGGCCTTAATGGATTTCTATCATGCAATTCATGTGTGCCTTGATTGAAAAGCTGATTATAACCCAGTGCCCATGAACAGCAGCTCTTCATTACTGCCATTGAGTTGGTGAGACTGACAGCTAGAGGAAAAGGCTGGCTGCCCTTCAAGCTGAACTAGGCATGAACATGAAGTTAGATAAACAAATGGATTATTTGAGCAATATTTCTTCAGAAGAGTCTCAGTTCTGTGAATGACCTGTTAGTCTAGTTTCTCTGTTAATTACAAATTAAGTTCTTACACTGGTAATCTTCTGCTGCATTTTAATTAGACCCAGTTCTCAAACTAACAGTCACATTTGATATTACTAATAAAAGAACATGCCAAGCTAGGTTAGTCAATGCTTTTGAGGGCTGATTCTGCTTGGTGTATTTGATCATGACAATTTTGTTTGCCGTTACTCAGTTTTTCCAGCTTCAGAACCTGAGGTGTGACACTGCGTGTTTTATTTATTGGTCTTTTTAGTGAAAAAAGTTTTTCTTGTACTTTCTGCAGATCTCTGGATATTCTCCAGGCCCTCATCTTTTGTATTTCAGTCATTGATTTGTGTGCTATTCATCTTCATGGGTGCTTCACTTGGTCTTGGGGGATGCTTTAGAGGTTTTCCTTTTTGATGAAGGCATGACCTTAAGGTCTGATCACCCCAGGCTCTCTGCTGATGCTTTGTGTGGGAGCTTCAGCATCCTTGCTGGAGGAGCATAAGTGTGCTGGGTGATTCCAGGTTTCTAAATTTCAGCTCTTGGTTCAGTTTTTTCCAGGGACTGACCAGGCAGGCTTTATAAAAATTTAACATTGTTATGCTTGTGTGATTTTAGATTGTAAGTGACTTGTATCTCAAAGCAATAATGTGTCCATATAAACATCTTTCCTTGCCTCACTTCCCTCACTGTTTTTGACAGTTTTGGCATCTGCTCAGTTCTATAACTTATCCAGGAAGTTATGTCTAAGCAGCCCATAGTGATATTGGCTTTAAGTGCTTAAAGTAGCTTGAAAGCAATAGGCAGACTGTTTCTGGCAATGGTATAGATGAGCAGGAAACATGTTATTAATTCTAAAGACCCATCAAATAACTTTCAAATATTAAGTAGTTTCTGATTCTATGAAGTCCTTCTAAGCTGAAAGACCCATTTTAAACCTATATGGTAAAGCAGCTTTCAATCTGAATTTAATCATATCTGCATCTGGGTGTTCCATTGCTTGCCCAATAGCAACTCCTGAGCTGAGGCATGTCTTTTAGTCTAACTCTAGTTTTTCAAAGAAATTTGAGAATTAAGTAACATGTCCCAACAGCATGGAATTCCAATAGAGAAATGCCCTGAAAAGCAGGGTTTTAGTGACATCTCAAGAAGCTGGCAGCGACTGATTGTCTTGCAGTAGTGCTAAACGAGTTATCTGTAAGGATGAGGTAGAGAATGCCTTGGATGGAAGCAGTATCTGCATGGAATGGTAATTCTTCTGCTAACTACTGCATTGAGGAGAGCTACAGTTATTTTGAAAACTTTTAAATGCAGGATTGCCAAAGGTAACTGCTGTAAATAGTAGAAATGTAACTGAAAAATCTCCCAAACTGAAAAAAAAAAATTCTCTCTCAAACTACCAAAAGCCAGAGCAGCTTTAGTTTCCAGTACCTAGATAAAAGGCAGAAGACAGCATTCTGTCCCTTTGCTTTAAAAGGGTAAGTCAGAACTAAGTACAAGTTCATCATGCTTTTGGTTACTCAGATATCTGAATTGGAGTAATTCTGTACTGTAAAAGCCTCAAAAGAGGGATAATGATTTTTGAGAGGAGCATTTGCAGGACTGCCTGTTGTTGTGGAATTTCCAACTTCAAGACAGCACCTGGTGTGCTGGTATCAGCCCAGTAGTGAGCCCTGGTCCCAAAGGAAGCACTTAGTGTGGCTGGTTCGTGAGGGGATACAATATAGCCCTGTGTAATCCAAGCAGTCAGCTGTCCTGACAACCTATATAGGCCAGCAACAACTGGGAATGTTTTTCTCTGAAGTAGGAGGAGAAAGGAATGAGGTGGAACTGTGTTGAATTGGAAAAAATACATCGTAATTTAACAAGATAGAAGGACCTTTCTTGGCCTCTCAAACCAGAAGATGTGGGGATGCTGCAAGCAAATTCCCTTCTGGATGGCACAGTTAAGACTTTGGTCTCAATCTCAGTTCACAATTTATGTTTCATAAAACAACACTCCTAAACTTAGAAGCAGTTTTACGTACATTCCTCAAAGCAAACTGTATGGCACAACTGACAAAAATCTTGCCACAAAACTGAATGCTGCTACTGTTCTTTTATCAGAGATCTTATATTCTAGTTTAGGTAAAGTCATATTGCTCTTCAGTGATTTCTCCATTCTTTGATTGATGGTGATAGCAAAGTACAGGTAACATTCCTCCTTTGGGCTGCAAGTACTCCTATGAGCTATATGAATGGCTTGATTTCTCTCATTTGTATTGCTTAAAGTCCTATTTTTGTTCTGTTTACGTACATCAGGTATCAGTGATAACCAGTATTAATTTGAACAACAGTTCCTATGTATTCCTACTTGTCACTGTCATTGCCGCAGATGTAAAAAACTCTGACCAGTGCTACAAGAGGCAGGGTGATACTGACGCATCCTCCCAATTCATGATGTGCTGTACTCCTTGCCTTTATCAAAAAAGCACAATGCTGTCCCACAGTAAAATCCACAAAACCTAATGTTGTAGATGGATGCAATTTCGGAACTAACCAGTACTTTACAGAGGGAGAGGAAACAAACGGCTGAGTGAGCCGCAATGTTAGACCTCCCACTGGGAATTTCCAGCCCTTTCCCTCTTCCTTCCTCTCTCAGAATATATATAGTAAATACAGTAAATTAAGCACTGGGGGAGGTGGCACCTAAAGGCAGAAGTAGTAATAGAGGCTGGAGTTTAAAGCTAGGCTAGAACTTTCAGTTAAAAACAGCTGACAATATACTGACCAATCCTCTGAGCGTCCCAGTCGCACCACCACAAATACTGGCAACAGGAGAGATGTCTCAGACAGCTATGCCAGTATTAAGTGGGAGGAAGGCTCTCTAAATAACTAGCAGTGGGTCTTATTCCCTCACTGTGTCAACATTGAGTTGTTGTTTCACCCTCCGAACAGGAAAAATTCGTCAAGTAATTGTGCAGCAAGCAAGTGACTTTTTCTAGTTGATGGATCTATTTTAGAAGGGGTTGAATACTTGCTTTGTCATTTTGCATTTCTCTTCAAAGAAACCTCTAAGCAACATGATAAAAATCAGAACAAAAGAAGACTAGATTAGGTTAAAGTCAGGGGAGTAGCACCCAGTTGAACTTTATCACTGAAGCAGTCCAAAAGAACACTTGTCTATATTTTGTTTTTAGAGCATCTGCATTTTGAGGAGGCTAAGGCAGCATGAGCCTCTTCCCCCCTCATTGTTAATTTTGGTGTGCTTTTAAGTTAGTGCATAATCCAGTCTTGAAAGACATGCCTTGCTCTTACAATATAAGCTTACATTGTCCATCTCCTTGTTCCAGGTGAAGAGAAGGTTTTGTGTCTGCCAATTCAATAAAATAGGATTTCATTTAGTTATGATTGCCTCAAAACCCTTTGTAATCCTAGATAAAGCCATACAGCTGTTTTCCTCTTCAGTATTTCTGCAGCACAAGGAGGAAATGTTGGTAGTGGTGTAGAAAAGCAAACTGTTAGTGTTCAGGTTAGTACTGTAAATTGGCAACAGATCTTGTCTCTCTTGGGGAGTTGTTTTTTGACAAAATATTAGATAAATTTGGAATTGCTGCTCCCTTCTTTACAATGTTTGTCTGTAGATCAGATCCTGTCCTTGTTAGACTAATTTAAGGTTAATCTAAACATTTTACATGCGGTTTCTGGTTTTTGAAATGGCAATCTTTAACCCGGTAAAAACAATTCGGCCTGGTACTTGTGGGGAATTAAGTTACTCATTTCTACACTATGCTTTTCTTTACTGCTCTGAAAACAAATTAATAGAAAAAAAACCTATCATCTACAGGGTGGTTTTGCTCTTTTTGCATCCAGGCATATTCAGGTTTCCCCATTTGCTGCAGTATTTTTCCCTGTAGAGAGACAGTTATACCTTCTTTAACTAGTCTTTTAGTTTGGTAGTTTCCTTTGTAAAGTAATTTTTGTCTTCTTTTTTTCCCTAATGCACCTCACCATAGGATAGCAATATCTGATGACTTAACAAGATCATACACTGTATTAAGCACTGATTATAGTATATAATTTACTGGAACACATTAACACGTTTAGTGAAAACATGCTAGAAATGGAGCAGCTATGAAATAGGAGTAAAGAAAATGTCTTTTACTCAACTTTCTAACTTTTCTTCAGTTCACCTGCTTTATAGTCTCATAGCAGCTTTTAACTAAGACAAATGATGCGAAGAAGGAGGAAGAAAATAGTAAGGTGTTAAAGTTGCTAATAATAGTAAGCAATTAAAGATAGTAGAGACAAAAAGTTGACTGAAGAATTGCAGGAGGTTGCAGGCTGAAGAAGTGGTACAAGCTCCACTGTAAACACATGGAAGGTGGTACACAGGAAAATGTTTTTAGCTTTTTCTATGAGTTATCTAGCTCTGAACTACTACAACAATAAAAATAAATCTTTGAGCAGTAATAAGACAGATTCATGATAACATTTAGAATTATAGTCCAAAAAGCAGAGTGTTATGATTAGAAAAATACATAGTTCTGCCACTGTACAAAGCCATGGTTTGAGTACTGCATGCAATTCTGATCTGCATATCTGGAGGGGTGAAAAAACTTAAAGGAGGACTGTTTAAAGGTGACCAAAGGCTATAACAACATCAGACTGCTTAAGACAAACTCTTCAGCCTGGAAGAGTTAGAAGTAGAATACCTCAGCCAGGTACTGAGGTAGAATAAGGTAAAGGACTGTAAAAGTCACAAGTGGCAGGGAAAGCACTGACGGGTAGTGATAATTCAGGATTTGCCACTGTACAGACTGAAGATTGTTAAACTGAACAAGATGTCTTGTTGAAAACAAGCAAGAGCCTGTTCTTTATTCTACAGTGTGCAGTGGAGCAGGATATTGTTTATTTGATGAGTTTTGTTTGCATTACTTAGGACAGCAACTGGACAAGATAATGGAAGAAGCCTGTTAGGAAGTTTAACTACGATAATACCAGCTCTAGCTCAGAAAAACCTTGAGCTGCAACATGTGGGAGACTTGGAAATGTTCTGGAATAGTATCATTACCCTTTCTCCAGACAACTTCTGTTAGCAACAGCAATAGCAGGATGCTGGGCTATAAGTGACCCGGTATGGTAGTTGTTTTGTGATTGAAGAATCCCAGTTGACAGCTAGCTGACTTGTTTGTGACATTAAGTGTTCTGTTAAATCTGAGAGGCAGGACTTATTTTTCCTATCATACTTCCCTTAAATGTTCTGTAGTTTTGATGTTAGTAATCAAGAAGAGCTTGTACCTCCTCAAAGGAAAAATATAATTTCAGTGTGTAACTTTACAGTAGATGTTAGCACTACAGTAGGAGATGCACATAAAATACACATTTACATCTTAGCTGCATAAAATCCCTCCAAGTTGAATATATGGGCTAGTCTTACCTATCTTTAATAAATATTTTAAAATACGTTTTTCTTTTAGTATTCTGTCAAAAAATGTTAGATCTCTACTGAATAATATCAGTCACAAACCTACTTTTCAATCCACATCCACTCAAGTTATTAATAATCTTTGCCTGTAAATTTACAGTTATCATTCTTTGTAGTAAAACTGATTTTAGTACCACACCACATTGCTGGAGAGCAGTCTGGAGAACAAGTCTTATGAGGAACAGCTGAGGGAGCTGGGGTTCTTCGGCCTCGAGAAGAGGAGGCTGAGGGGAGACCTTTTTGCTCCCTACAACTACCTGAAAGGATGTTTTACAGCGGTGGGAGTTGGTCTCTTCTCCTAAGTCACAGGTGACAGGACAAGAAGAAATGACCTCAAATTGCACCAGGGGAAGTTTAGAGTGGGCATTAGGAATTGGTTTTTTTTCTTTTACACTGAAAGGGTTATTAAGCTGTTGAACAGGCTGTCCAGGGGAGGTGGTTGAGTAACCATTCCCAGTGGTATTTAGAAGATGGGTAGACATAGTGCTTAGAGACCTGGTTTAGTGATGGTTTTTTCTCAGCGTTTGCTTGATGGTTGGACTCAATCTGAAAATGTCCCTTCCAACCTAGGCAGTTCTATGACTTCTTCTGGATTAGCAGTATTGAACTTGCTTAGTTTCACTGTTGTCTCTTTTCCTTCAAAGCTGTATTAGTTCTGCCATAACCCTGAAAGGATTTTCCAAAAAACGTTATTCCAGTGAGTACATTCTTGTATTAATACTGGACTCAGACACGTGAGAACTAAACACCGCTGTTAAGATTTGAAAAAGCAAGTGTAGTGACACAGTCTGAAACTGCAAAGCTGTCGGCACTGAGCTAGGAATTCCCCTTCTGCTGAGGCTGGAGTTTGTGTTACCCTGGTTATTTAGCAGCTGTTGGAAACGGCGCTGGTGAATGGAGTCCCTTGTCTGGTCAGTGGAGCCAATGACAAGTGTCTGGGTTTCACCAACGGGAAGTGGCAGAGCAGCCAGTAACTAAGTTTAGTTTAAGGGATGTGTCTCTCTGACTTCATGTGTGCACGTTCACACTGCCCCCCACAAAAGTGAATGAGCCCATAGAGCTGGGAAGGAGCAAGACAACTAAAACTCCCTCAGCCAGGGCTCAGCTGAATGTCAGACTCTGGGGATCTCCTGACAAGCATCTGCATTAAGATTTTTCCCTGGTTCTGAAGTTAACAAGATGGCATGCAATTTTTGGGCAAGCATTCATGCTAAAGCTTGGCTTTTCTTGGAGGAAAGGAAATGCTGGTTTATTTTCTAACACAAATATATCTCAAAGGAGGCAAGATCACAAGAGTGTTTTAGTCAAATGAAGTAAATACCTTAAAAACGAACCCCCTTCTTTGTTCAAGAGAAGAAAATGGCTGCGGACAATGGCTTAGAACAGCTTATTGCTTGCTGACAAATGAGTTTGACAGTTTTGTGATTTATTTTTAGCTAGAGATTTATTTTTTTAAAAAACAGAAGTGCTGTGTAGCTTTGGCAGTTGCTACATGTTCAGTGTGGGTGGACGGAACTGAGAAGTCGCATCTGTGCTAGCAAGCTTTTTGGGATTCCATTAAAAAATTAAACTCATGTACTGGAAACTGAAGCTGTATCAGCTCACCTGGGGAGCTCTACCCTCTGAATGTCCTCCAAAAGGTAAGCAATGCTGCCTGTACGAGGCACTTGCAAAAATAATTACTTCAGCCTCAAGAATGTGACCTCAACTCAAATTTGGGCTGTTAGATTGATACTTTCTTTCACGCCTGAGATTACAAGTCAATGAGTTAGACTCTACCCTCTCCTTCCAGCTTTTCCCTCTAACTAGAAAGGCTAAAAATAAATTTCAAAAGGCCATCTGAGGAACAGTTTAACGTAGTCATTGTTCCAGGTGCTGAGTCTAAGGAAAGTACCTAATACTGTAAGACTTCTAAATAAGATGTAATTATGTCACTTGGAAAGCAGCTTGGATGTTTATGTCATGTTAACTCAAAGGTCTGATCAGCTAGTGCTTTACATCTGCAAAATAAACCTCCCACCAGCTAGACTTGATTAGCTTAGGTATTTCTGGCTTGCTTAGGGGTTGGTTGAGCCATGATTTTTTAAGTAGTCATTTTGCAGAACAACTACTTCAAATGTTTGTCTTAACACTGTGAGTAAATAGCTGTTCATTTGATTTGCTTAGAAGTAGACAACATCTTGACATTGATTTGTCCAGTATTAGCAGCTCCTCAGGAATTCTGTTAAGAGTGAAACAATCTACATTAAGCAACTTCTGTCCCAAAGTACTGATTAAAAAACGACTTACAGCTAAATGACTTGCTGTAAGTTGTCATAATGTTTGACCATCCCACCTTTCGTGGAGAAGGACTGGGTGACCTAATCCTCCTTACCCTTCATACTGGAGAGATTTACTGGAACTTACCACAACAGAGGAAGAATGTCAAGTAGACTTTTGATCTTCAGGTGTGCAGTTTCCCAGTTATCTTTGAAATCCGTATGTCCCTTCATAGTACTCCTTTCCCTAAAACTGGCAATGTGGGAGTAGTTACTGTCCACCGTAGCCAGGATTCAGAGGAACAAAAACTGGGAGCCTCATCACCTCAGTACTCAATGGAAAGAGGTATGTAATACAGAGCATCTAAAGGATGGTGTCACTGCTTGTTTCTAGATACCAGCAGTTGCAAAGCTGACTAGCTTTATAGGAGCTGAGCAGATCCGTAGTAATTAAGGTAACAAACACTTTGATACAGTATTCAGGATTTTGCAAAGAGGTTACACTTGTAGCTTTTTGTTCTAAAAATCCTTTTTATATATAAGTTTATTTGCGTTAAAATCATTCTCTTCAGGAAAGTGTTTTGTTTTGTTTTTATTATCTGTTGTTGTAATGAGAGCCAGTCTATGGAGTTAGCAGTATTTGTACTGAAGATGGTCAATATTTCATCTACTCTGGAATTCTCTCTTAAAACAGCAACGCTACAAAATGCTTCAGTAGAGAGTTTTGTCACTTACAGCCTATGCAGCTATTGTTCTTTGAAGAGATTTGAAGTATCACTCATTCAACAAGGAACAAATGAAGATTTTAAAATGAATACTTTGGAGTATAAGCTTGATTTATTTCATACTGGATTCTGCACCAAAAATTACCAGAAATTAGTTGAGGAAAATATAGGGAATTGCTGCATTAAGCTGATGTTGTGAGAAATGGTATACATGCATCACTGGCACCTGTGAAAAGCAATGGACTGAGGGACACCTGTGTTCAATAGCATTAATAACAAAGGGAGAGGATGATAGGAATCAGTGAAACAGAAGATGGCCTGTTCCTTCTATCAACATTAGTTTGTAATGTTCAGGTAGGCAGAATGTCTTGAATTCTTCATGCATCAGTGTAACTAAATCAATTGAGATGAACTTGTCTCTCCTACCAATTAAAATTCAGTAACACCAAAACCCCAAGCCTGGCCTTCCTTTGGATTTTATATCAAGCTACCCAAAAAGCACAACTTCAGGTAAAGATCTACCACTTTAGGCATTAAAGAAGTTCAGGGGAATATCCTATGCAACAGTATCATGTTGCAAAATAAATTTGCTCCTAAGGGATGAGGTGTATGGAGAGCTTTTAGGTTTTTCCATATATTTCACTCTGATACCAAAGATCACCTTTATTAACCTTTTCTATTTCAGATGTATTTTGATAATTGAAGCAAGGCAGTGCTCTCAGCTTGTCTTGAAACATTTCTTTTTATATGATGTGAGCTGTTCATGATGCAATTTTGTCCCCGACTCTGAAATCTCCTCCCATTATGTCTCTCATCCTGCTGCTATAAATAGAAACCTATTCCTTGCCCATCCCAAGTCTTTGGCTCGGAGCTGTATTTCTTGGCTTTATTCAGTGGGTTGTTTACAGTACTTAAACCTGGCACTGCTCTGTGGGAGGCCCAAATACTAACTATGGGTCTTGCTTTGCTCAAGCAAACCACGTTATTAAGAGTCTGGCTGCTTATAGGAGAGGAACACCTAGGAATGGTATTTGGTTAGGTTGCCTGCATTTTACCAAAGCCATATGTGAGCTGTCTGACCCTTCTAAACTGGTGTTTTTCAAGGCCACATGCGTGTCAGCAGAAAGACTAGGTGGTCCATTTAGGTAAGGGCTTAAGTCTGCTAGAGGGTAAGGAAAGTTCATAGGCCTGCTTCTGTACTACCACATCACTAGACAGCAGGAACTTGGCCTGTTCAGCATTGGTTTGCTTTTTAGTATGTAGTTTGCTTTGAGTATTTCTGGTTGGTAGGAAGCACTGAGACTTGGCTTCAGAAACAAAGCTACTGTAGAACTTGATACTGTTCCAATCGTGTCAGCAAAATAGGAAACCCATTTGTTGCTGTGTTATCAGTTTTGTTTCCCTGTATTCATTAAGGCAGAAATCCTCCCACTAACAAGCTGGTTAAAGATCTTGAAGTCTAGTGATGTAAAGTGATGTACGTTTTGAAGATGCAGTGGAAAATACCCGTTATACTAACATTTGTTAGTTACTTGATGGTCTACTTTATGTTCCTAAGTCAACCATCATCTATTCTTTGGTAGTCTTAAAAGCAATCATATAAAATGAGTCTGTATGTAAAATAGCGTCATGGATACTTATACTGGTATTCAGTTTGAAAACTCAAAGTGAAAATAAAGTGGAAGTTGTAGCATACGTGGGGATCTTAGTGGCCTTGTATTCAAGTGTGTCCCTTTGTGAAAGGGAGGCATGTGAGAATCCAGAAGGTAGATGTGTTTTTTGATGTAAAATGTTAAGAATACATTACCCTATAACCCTTTCTTTGTCTTTCTTCCTTCCATTGACAAACCAGTCACTTTAGCCTACTGCCAGCAATGCCAAATCCTTTTCAGCTATGTATTTCCATTTACATATTCTTTTGTTTGATTAAGAGACACTTACATTTGGTTCAGAAATTCAGACCATAGCAAATTTTTTAGAAGCTCCCTGAACTATGCATTTAAAAGTAGTGTAGTCAGCAAGATTTCCTTTTATTCAACTTTTTCCCACTTCTGGAAAAACTAGAGAATGCTTCTAAATGGATGATTGAAGTTGTACAAGAAGGGTAACCACTCTCAGGAAATGGCTTTGAGAAGCACCACAGGGAATAGTCTGAAGAGCCAGGAAGAGCTGCTGTGCCTGCGAGGTGGATTCTTCCACTGAGGAAGTTGAGTATACCAGAATTAAGATTTTATATTGTGCACTTACTGCAAAGTGAATAGGAACAGGATGCAGATGTGGTGGATGCAGGGGTCAAGCTGATGGCCTACAGTAAAATAACTATCTAGGAAAATCAGTTGTAAAAGAAATAATGCTCATCTAGAAGGTGCAAAGATGCCTGGTTTTATTCTGCTTGGGTCCATTTGACAGGACCTTATGAACGGCTACACACCATGCAGGGACACCCCATGTCCTTTCCACTGAGAAACACCTTCAGGAGGGTGGGCAGGTGGAATGTTGTGGGGGCAGAATTGCCCTGTTAGAGGAAACTTGTAGCCAAAATGTTACTTGCCCATAATGCCAATGCTGACCACTAGGTGATTCCCATCAGGAGCTTGTTAACAGACCAGCCAGCACCAGGCTTTGATGAAGAACACTCTTCTGGCCAAAACTAAAATTGATAGAGTCAGTAGGTATATTTACAAGTTACATTATTAATCCAGCCTAGCTTTCTGCTAATCCTTCTTTGTTCCAAATACCAATTATTCATTGGTTGTATTTTAACTAATGAGTAGATTTCTTGTTTCAGCTAAAGTTATTAGCTATTACAGCCAAGACTAATTTAGCCACAAATCCTTGTATAGCTTGCCATTTCCTGGTAGCATTTGAGACCCACCTGAACAGTGTGTTTGTCACAAAGGCCATCCACGTATTTCTGAGGCTACGCTGTCTTTCTCTACAAATTCTGCTTATTCTTCATGTATTAACAGGTAAGGTCAGTTCAAACACCAGTGTAACTAAGAGTACTCAGAGTGCATAAGAGAGGGGAGAATGCAATAAACTGCACGAAGCAAAGCAAAGAGGAAAAGAGCTAAAGCCTAGGAGCTCTTAACTAAAAGGCATCTCAGCCTATAAGTACTGGGTAGCATGCCATGGGATTCACAGAGCTTGATTGTGGAGGAAGAGAAGTTGCCTACTTGTCAGAACTTTAGGAAGACAACAGTATGTGGGTATCCTGAGGTATTTTCTTTGTCTGGTTACTTTTTCCACATGGATTAGGTGATGGTGGCAGGGCAAATAACTCACGTCACAGACCACATAGGGAAAAGCAACTCCTCATCACCACAGCTTTACAAAACAAACATCTGGAATAAGCCACATAGTTCATTTCTTACCTTTATCGTGAGCCAAGTCCTGATCACGTGGTGCTGTTGCCTTTCTTACAGAACAGTAGAGTTCAGGGATTATAGAAATGCTGCTTTTTCTTGGTGGGCTGCTGCTGCAGCTCCTCTCCCCCTGCAAAGGCCAAACCACTTCCTTTTCCTTTCTCCCTTTTATGCCCCTCTGCAGGCCCACCACCCTCCCAGGTGTGAGACTGCCATGGTGATGGCTTTTTCTTTAACCCTTCCTTGTCCATGTGTTAGGAGGAGCCTGTCCTGCTACAGACCTTTGCTAGAAAAGTAGGGCTTTTAAAGAATTCATCAAACAAATCTTGTCATTTTTGAGGAGTAATTTGATGGTATCCTTTCCGAGAGCTATCCTGAGTCTTAGTAAATCAGCAAATATGCAGTTCAGGCTGGGCATACTCTACTGCCCTTGCATTCTGTTTCTTTCTGAAATTCTGAAAAGTTCAAGAGTGTTTTCTTGCTCAGTGCTTGTACATCTCTTAGATGTGTATTTTCACTGAAGTAATTTCCTGTTGATTCATGTAAATAGTGCTCCAGCAATGGGATGTGGAGTGCAAAAATGAATCAATCTGGGCGGTCCCCTTTATGGGTGATCTGTTTTGTAATTTGTACAAAGGAATTTCTCCAAGGAAACTGTTTGCTTTCTTCCCAAACACTTTGTTGCCTAACTCTTAGTGGAACAAAACTCAGTCTTTATAGCTTGTCTCAAAATTGTTTCAACTTGCAGTCCAGTCCCCACATCCTCTGTTTGTTCAGCGTTCCCTGGAAAGCTCCACCCTCACTTCCAGCTCATAACCAAGCTAACCCACGGCTTGAGTTTCCCAGTTTCTCCTTCACCCACGCAGCAGCACTTGCTTTTTCATTGGCCACCAGCCTTGTGAGCAGTGATCATCCACACGTGGTGGTGTTTGTGGTGGCAGTGGCAGCCCAGGACTTCTTGTGTTAAGCAGCCTCTTCTGCTTGCTGTGAAGCACAGCATGATTGTGGGGACAGCCCTCTTCCAGTCTAGCAGCTATGGCAAAGAGGGCAAGCTGCTCTGCTGCCTTGGCGAGGAAGCCTCTGAGCCTGGCATGTCGAGTTTCACAGGTATGATGCTCAGGGATGTAATGCTGTGCCATCCCTTTCCTGTATTTCTCTGAGGGCTTCTTCCAGGAGGATGTGGGTCCTTTCAAACCTATCTGTAGAATGAGACCAGCCACAGGTAGGACTGAGATTGCCGGCTTTTATCTGGGTTGTAGGATAATAGAAGTGCTTCATTTTTATGAACAGTGACAATATTTCAGAAATAGAGACCACATCAGCACTTGATGGGATTCTGAAATTTAAGATTTAGTGTATACAGCCTCATATTCTTGGGACTGACGAGATTGTTAATTGTTGTGTTGGCAGCACATATGTGGGGAAGAAACACTCCTTACATGTTGGCTGGATAGGAAAAGCATTCATATCCGGAGAGAAGCAAATTGTATTGTGGGAATACAGAAAAGGAAGGAGATGGTTGAAGCATAACCTCCTTGCATGATCGTGTATTAACTTGTAGACTAAATCATGATGTAAGTTTTCCATTGTAGAGGAAATGAAAGTGGTCATACATGATTTATGGTTAGCCTTTAAAAGGAATTGATATAAAACAAAACTCCCCAGCTCATTTCCTTACTCTTGGTGTGAATAGAGCTTGCAGATTATATAGGTAGAGGGGTATCACTTGTGAAAGGTTTTGGTTATCGTACTTTCCTTAATGAGGTCTATGGCATTATCATGTTTCACTGCCATTCCTTATCCTTGCTTACTGGATGGTATAGATCTCACACTGTATTGAGCAGCATAGGTTATTATGTCATAAGAGTACCTATTGCAGGTTATTATATCATGATAAATTCCCCTTTAGAAGATATTGGGTAACCTTTTCAGTTACTTAAGCATCCAAGTTACTCTAAAAAGGCAAGTGAAGGAAGCTATTGAGACATGAACTCTTAAAAGCATTTTTTAGGTAATGTGATTTTTAGTTAGGCACTATACCTAAGTGATTGAAGCTCCTCATCAAACATTAACTTCTGCTGGCTTTTTTTGTACATAAAGTGGGTGTTAAGAACATGTGCCAGCCTCCCAGGCATTCCCGAGGAAGCAGTAGTATTCCCACATCTGCTTTGAATCCTTGCTGGCAAAGCAGGACAGCCCCACAAATGGTTTCATGTGGGCAGAGCTGCTCAGCGCTAAGCAGCAGGTGGCATTTCTGCTGGTTTTGCCTTGGCTGTAGTGCCTGCTGCTGGGCTCAGCACGGGTTAGGGTTTGCTTAGCTGTCACGGGCTTTGCAGCGACAGCTCTGAGGCTGGTCTGCTTCAGGCTTACCCATCCAGTGCAGGCTTAAACACTTAGCTCTCTGCTGCCTCTGAAGTAGGGGTTGGGTGCTCAGTTCATGAGCTTTTCTGGCCCGAGAAAGAAACTTAAAGTATGCTTTGATTTAGAACAAATGCATATATTTTGTTTAAAGCACTTCACGTTTCAGCAGTTAAATAACGGAAAGCAAGAAGTTATTTAAACACTAGTAAGGTTTTTCAGAGATGAAAGGTCAGATATTTTTTTGGAAAGACTGCCTACTTTTGTGTTTGCTCCTTTGCAGAGATGCTTAAGCCGTATCTCTTGTGTAGCACATTTGCTGAGTGGCTTTGCTTAAGGCACTGAAACACTCTCTCTAACACAGGACACTATAGAAGTATAGAGAATGGATTATTTAATGAAATATGTGTTTTTACTGCATAAAGAGAGCTGGATTTAAGAGCTGGTGTTCGTTCCTTGTGCTTAACAACTGGACATGCATATGCACACACCCAGCCCCCAAGAATTACAGTGGGTTGTTGGCAGCCACACTGTAATGTAAGTAGCTGCGTAGACACTGGGATTTCCTCTCCTTTCCATGACAACACAATGTCTGATGGGTTAGTATATAGTAAAACTAATTACAGCTGATGGTTAGGAACAAGAAGCGTATGTAAATATTGTATCTGCAGATAATGAAATCAAACAAATATCACTTTGATAGGTTGGGTTCTAGTCATTTCTGTTCTTGCTAGAAGAATCTCGGTAGAGTGCTACTTTGGCAAAGCCTGGGAGGTGAGTTATTAAGTGCAAGATGAGCAGGTTGTGCAACCAGTCTAACTGAATGATTACCAAAATGCATTCAAAAGCCACTTAGCTACATGTTTAAAAACAAAACAGAACAAACCTCAATCATTTACTTTCTCATGTACCTACAGTACAGTCAAAAGATTGCATGGAGGTGCTGGGAACCCCCCCTAGGTCCTTGTTTTCCAGGCTTGAGCTTTGTCCTGTGACACAGATTTGGCATATACTTGCCTATGACTTGGCACAGGCCTTTTCCTGTTTTGTGTCTCACTGACTTCCCAGTTTTCTCATCCTGTATAGCAGTTGAGCTCTTTGTTCTCTTGTGAAGTATCTTACAGACTAGCTCTTGCTTACAAATGTAGAACATAGAAACAAATGTAGAAATGTAGAAAGAAGGGAGCGTAGGGAGAGGGGGTATTGTATAGGCACATTCTCTGGCAGTGGTCTGCTTGAAAACATCCTGAGTCTGACTTCTCAGCCCCTAAGAAATGGGCCAAAGGAGTGATTATACAGTGAAGAGAGCATCCAGCTTTCTTAAGACCTTTTTTTTTAGTGCATTTAATTAAATCTTTTTACAGTGAACTTCCATAAGTAAGTTCAATTAGAGAATTTGGAAATACGTATTGGGAGAGGAACTTACCTCAGTTGTGCCATCAGAGAAAATATTTGTATCTTTACATCTTCATATTTTTTGAATGAGCAGCCCACATGTATGAAACTACATCATCATTCTTTATCTTAATATTGAAATTTATTCTGCTGCATGTTCCTGGAAAGCCTCTCTATAGGTTAGAAAGCCAATGATGGCTTTGGCATAGCACCACTATGAAGCATTCAGACACTTTTGCTTTATACTTCAGGTTTTTTCCAAACCCTGTGTATTTAGATTGTTTTTGTCATCAGAGGAACCGTGGGGACTTTTTTCTTTTGTCTGTAAAACAAGTCTGATTCTTCCCCCCAACTCCCTTGTAATATCAAGTTTGCATCAGTTCTCCTTAGAGATGGCAAAACAGAACTGCCTGGATGTTCAGAAGCACTGCTGCTAAATACCTGGCATCATCCTTACTACTTTCTGTCCCTGTCAGTTTTCTATCTCTTCTTTACACAGCCTTGAAATGTATCACAAATCACCATCGTTCCTGCTAGTGCTGAATCAGTTACTGTCCCAATCTACAGATCTCGTATGTGCTGTGATTCCGTCGGTCTTACCTGTGTTTGTAATGTTGGTTTCAGATCCAGGCTACTTCAGCCACAGAAACTACAAAGACATAAACCACAACATTTCAGGGTTTACTTCACAACTTCACATAATTTTTAAAAAGTGCTTTTTAAATTTTTGATTCACTTGAATATCTATGGATGCTTAAATACTTTCAAATAGAGGTGGATATAAATAAAAATATATATGCTATAATAAATATTAAAGAGAAATTTTATATACAGAGCTTGGTAGTTGGTATATAGAGAGTTGATCACCTTCTCCAGCACTGGTATAGAAGTAACCCATAGAATCAAGAGTCAGCAAAGTGGGTATTGAAAACCACTGAGGTAAGCTGTGCAGCCGTGGTGTTCCTTTTCCATAAAGAGCATACTCTGCAGTAGGAGCTTCACTCTGCTGAACACTGGGTTTGGATCTATTTACAATTGCACACAAGGTAATTTCCTCTTCTGTCCTTTCTTCAGAGGCTCTGCACCGCCCCTATGGTTGCGATGTTGAACCCCAGGCACTGAATGAGGCCATCAGATGGAGCTCCAAGGAGAACCTGCTTGGAGCCACTGAGAGCGATCCCAATCTCTTTGTTGCACTTTACGATTTTGTAGCAAGCGGCGACAACACGCTCAGCATCACCAAAGGTAAGGTTGTGAATCACAGAGCAGCTACTAGCTTAAAACTGAGCAGCAAAAACCAGAATCTTTGGCTGGATAGGAGCAGGAATGAGTGCAGTGAGAGATTATTCTCTAAACTGGTGACTATCAGCAGTTTCTCTCTCTCTGATGTTGGAGAGACACCTACCGGGCTATTCTGCTAGTACAGACACAGCTGGGTGTAACGCTCCAAATAGTCTACTCTACGACTGTTCCTCTTCTAAGCTCCACAAATCACCAGCCTGGCGGGCCAGCTGTTTTGGGGAGGGGCAGAGGAAAACCTTGAAATTATTGATGATAACAGAATTCAGCACTGTCAACTGCAGCAAAATCAAGAATTAAGAATTGCACAGATTTTCTATTTCTGTTCAGTACCTGTATCAGAATGTGTCCTGTTGCAGAACTGGTTTAGATCAAATGCTGTTTAAGTCTTCAAGGTGGAGACAAACCTCATCCCTCCAAGAAGGAAAAGTCTTCTCAGTTGGTCTTCTATGAGTTGATCATAAACTTGCAGTAAATTAGGGAACAGTATCCTAGGTATTTATTTTTTCTGAAACTGTACTTCACAAGTACTTTATATGTATCAGTTTAGTTATAAGGTCACTGCTGCAGATTTGTTAAGATTTGTTAGATTGTTAAGCTACAAACCCAGGCTTAGTCAGATGATAGTTTCTCCTTTAACAAGACCCAGTATCTCGCACTGAGCTTATTTTGCTGCTTAATTTCTTGTCCCAGGTGAGAAGTTGCGAGTCCTGGGTTACAACCAGAATGGGGAATGGAGCGAGGTATGTTCGAAGAATGGGCAGGGCTGGGTACCAAGCAACTACATCACACCTGTGAACAGCCTGGAAAAGCACTCCTGGTACCATGGGCCGGTGTCACGCAGTGCAGCAGAGTATCTCTTGAGCAGTCTCATCAATGGCAGTTTCCTGGTTCGTGAAAGCGAGAGCAGCCCGGGGCAGCTATCCATCTCGCTCAGGTACGAAGGACGTGTTTACCACTACAGGATCAATACCACCTCAGATGGAAAGGTAAGGATCTCTGGATAGTGCTATGGGGAGAGGAAATGAGGATATTCTTTAAGAGGTGGTACAGAATCTCAAGTTGCAGACTGTTAAGAGAGGGGTGTACGTGAGAGAAAACAGGTCCACTGGTTGATGAATATAAAACAAGAACATGTGTGCCAAGATTTTGGTGGTAACTGACTGAATACCACTTTGAAGGAGGTGCAGACAGTACTTACCCTGTCTGAAAACAGTTAAGGAGCAGAGCACTTGGGATTTGATGTGATGTCTTTCCATTGATCCAGTTAGAACAAGCAGAGGTTTTGAAAGCCAGCAGTTTTGATCAGCGTTTTGAAACCTTGATCAAATGGCCGTACGATGAGTTGAGTGATGCAGAAACTGGCCTTGTGTTTGGCTACAAGAATTCCAGTTTCTAGTACTGTAAAGCACAAGGCAGGTGACAGTACTGTTCTCAAGTGATACCTTATATCTGGCTGTCTTCTGCAGGTGAAAATCTCACAGATTAATTTGCCAAACAAGATAAGAACTAATACTTTAAAGTCTGTCTCCCTTACCTTCTTTTTTTCAAATGTGCTGGGATGTTTTTACTGTACCTGTTCTCCAGTGCTACTGAAAGCTTCCAGCTGCCTGCCTTTAAATAGATTCCTGGTTTGTTCCTGACAGGTATATGTAACAGCAGAAAGCCGTTTCAGCACACTGGCAGAGCTAGTGCACCATCACTCAACAGTAGCAGATGGACTGGTGACAACTTTGCATTACCCAGCACCCAAGTGCAATAAGCCCACTGTCTATGGGGTGTCCCCCATCCACGACAAGTGGGAAATGGAGCGGACTGACATCACCATGAAGCACAAACTTGGAGGAGGGCAGTATGGTGAGGTGTACGTTGGTGTCTGGAAGAAATACAATCTCACAGTTGCTGTGAAAACATTGAAGGTGAGTTTTCAGCTTGTGATGCACTGTTCATTTGGTCACCATTTATGAGAAGGGTAAGGAAATCGCAATGCTTTAAATTATACCACGTAATGATACAAATATTAGAAATGGAGTGTGCTGATATGCCTGAAAGCTGTGCTTAAGAATACTTTTGCAGAACAAAATCAGCTTATCAAATTTGCACCAGTGCATGTGCCTTTGAAACAATTTAGAATTTTGGCTCAGCAAGCACCTGCAGGAGCTGCATGTCCAAGTCAGATCCATAGAAGTGGTTACCAAGTCCACTTCCCTTCCCTCAGAAAACTTGTGGAAGCTTTTAAGAAATCAAAGGTGTTGGAAATACCTTCTGTAGCTTCTCTGCTACTCCTGGGAAAAAAAATCAGCGTCTCCATTTATCTTTCTTTTCAAAACCTTCTGTTTGTTTCAACATCAGCAGCTACAATTCTACGTAGCCCCTAAGTAAGGGAGCTTTCAAGTTTAACTTGTATAGCTAGCCAGGAGAACTAAGTCAGTGATCCTGAGACTCTTCCTCTCACCAGCCACAACTGCTTTGGTAGCCACAATAGCTACTATACAAGAAAGCCTAGTGCTTTCTGGGCACTGCAGATCTGTCACTTGGCCATGCTGCAGGCCAGCTAGGCAGCTTTTCAGGGCTGTTGCATTTCACTTTCGTAAAAGCCAAACCAGCAGAATGGAGACAAGGATACCATCATTTATATTCAGTTAGGATATGTGGTGTTAAGCAGACCTTCATTGTAAAGATAATTTTTCCCTTCTTTTGCCTCTCTGTTTATCCAGGAAGATACCATGGAGGTGGAAGAGTTCTTGAAAGAAGCTGCTGTGATGAAGGAGATCAAGCACCCAAATCTAGTGCAGTTGTTAGGTGAGTGACATTCCTTGCTCTTTCTGTTTTTCCTTGAGTTTCTGACAGAATAAAAACTCTCTTCCTTAGAAGCAGTAGCAGATTTTCTGTAGTTACGTAACTTTTTGAATCAGGTCAGGTTATGGGGTGTTATTTTTGACAGCTTACTCTTTTATATAGTGCTGGAGCTAAGAGACACCAATTTTAAACCAAAAAATGAAATAGAGTCACTTACATTAATAGACAACTTTGCTGTTGAGGCCTGACTAGACATTATATGTAAGTTTGCAATATCAGCCTTGTGTTAGTTTGTATCCTCGGCCTTAAACATGCTCCGGGGTTCAGTTTTCAGAATCAGGCTCCTTTTCTGCTGTCTTAAATCAGCTTTGCAAAATTATTTTCCGAGACTTAATTTTCCTTGAGAATAGAACAAAATTATAAGAAAATTCAAAATGAAAAGAAAAAATATTGAAAGCACAACAAACACCGTTCTTCCTGCTTCTCAAATCACAGACATTTTTAGAAAAGGCCACACTGAACAGAATCATAGAATCTTTCAGGTTGGAAGAGACCCTTGGGATCATCGAGTCCAACCATCAGCCCTACTCTACAAAGTCCTCCCCTACACCAGATCCCCCAACACCACATCTGAACAACTCTTAAACACATTCAGGGATGGGGACTCAACCATCTCCCTGGGCAGCCTGTTCCAGGGTCTGACCACTCTTTCTGGGAAAAACTTTCCTAATGTTCAGTCTAAACCTACCCTGTTGCAGCTTGAGGCCATTCCCTCTCTTTCTGTCGCTAATTACCTGTGAGAAGAGACCAGCACCAACCTCTCTACAATGCCCTTTCAAGTAGTTGTAGAGAGTGATGAGGTCTGCCCTCAGCCTCCTCTTCCTCAAACTAAACAGTCCCAATATAACACATCAGTCCACTGTTAAGCAGAAGACAACCAGATTTCTGGTGCTGTGAGAGACCCTGTGCATCACCAAATAAGTACATGAGATCAAGGCAGTGGCGACGCAAGTCAGATCAAGCGGCACTTGAATGGAAGAAATCCGCAGGCTTTACAGCTTGACTCTGCCACGTTTGTCTGACTGGCACACACATGATGTGATGATCACTATTAAATAGTCTGCATAGCTGTTAATTCCACACGTACAAAGATTCTTAAGGAGACAACCTAAACCTTTACTAGTCTTTCATTGTCTCTGGACTTTTGCTGTTTTCAGGAGCAAAGCTGTCGAGCCCAACCTAGGATGAAAGGAGAAATGTGAAGAATGTGAAGGCTTTTAATAATGGCAACTATTCTGTACCCATTTAAAAAATGGGCACAAAGAAAGTGTCTACCCAGCCCTGTCTGGTTCCAGGAGTAGAGACTAAAAGATTTCTCATCACAGAGATGCATTTTTGCTCTTTCTGATGCAGTGTAGTTGTGTTTTACTCCTGAGTAACGGCATGAGCAGGCATTGAGCAGTGCTGCAATGGGAGTTTGCAGAGATTTGACATGAGTATCCTGTTGCCCTCCTCCTCTCCTCTAATACATACTTTGTGCATAATTGCAATGACTGTAGCAAGTAGTCATCTGAGGAATGTGTGAGAATGCTGCTTTAGAAGCAGGTCCCACTGTGCTGATCACTTACCCAGCTAGGACACATGGGAGTGCTTCAGATTACTCTGCAGTGACATTTCAGTCTGGAAATCTTGCCAGCTGACAGGTACCTGCTTCCAGTTGACCAGTCCTTAGCTTTATGAAAAAAGAGAGGGGAAGAAAACCAAATCATACATGTTCAAAAGAACTCCTATTTCATTCTGTAACCCTCCAAACAACAGAAGTAATCCTTCATGTGTATTATATGGGAATAGCAGTGCTTTGATAGACGTGTTTCTCTCTGTCCATAAAGTAGATGGACAGAAAAATAGACAATCACAGAATTTTAAGTTGGGCTACATTGATCTGGGTTTTGCAGATGGAAGTCTTCAATTTTCAAGTAAACTCTCACTGGTACATAGTGAAACAAGTGTATATTAAATCAGTAGTAGTGGTAAGCTAGGGACAAAAGGGAAGCTGGAGAAGAGCAGATTTCGACTGGATATTAGGAATAGGTTCTTTACTATGAGGGTGGTGGAGCACTGGAACAGGTTGCCCAGGGAGGTGGTTGAGGCCCATTCTCTGGAGATATTCAAGGAGAGGTTCAACAAGGCCCTGGGCAACCTGGTCTAGTTGGGGGTGTCCCTGCTGACTGCGGGGAGGTTGGACTAGATGACCCTAGAGGTCCCTTCTGGCCTGGACCATTCTATGATTCACATGCTCCCTTCTCACCACTAGGTGTATGTACCCTGGAGCCACCCTTTTACATCGTGACAGAATACATGCCGTATGGGAACCTGCTAGATTATTTGCGGGAATGCAACCGGGAGGAAGTGAGTGCTGTTGTGCTGCTCTACATGGCCACTCAGATCTCCTCAGCTATGGAGTACCTGGAGAAGAAGAATTTCATTCACAGGTGGGTAAAGTCACATTGGGCTGGCACAGTTTCAGATTACAGTGATGAACAGGGTGGTCCAGAAATGCCTTCTTTTGGTTTCTTCCAGAGTTAGATTTCACACTTACCCATTGGCTGCTTCGGTTTCAATACTGTCTTGCAATATCTTCTCCCCATAATGCTCACAGCAGACTTACAATCTTCTGCACAACCGCCTGACAGCTATGAAATCTGATGGTGTCCTGTTCTGATGTACCACTAAGTCCTGTTTTAATCTAGTCACATAAAGCTGTGCTATAAAGCTGTTACCAGTGTGTGATCAGCTGCCAATCTCATGCCATTCTCAGGAAACATAAACTTCTCATTGTAACAGCTATCGTTGCTGGAAATTTAATAGAATTTAAAGAATGAAGCCTGATCCTGACTTACCTTACTGCTCCTAAGTCCGCTCACTTTCTCACACTATTCAGAGCAAAGCTCACGTTTCCCACCGGCTACACACCTACTGTGTTCATAAGCCCTGCTCTTGCTCCAGTAAATGATGTGCTTTTTTCCTTTGTACAGGGACCTTGCAGCACGGAACTGCTTAGTTGGAGAAAATCACGTGGTAAAGGTGGCTGACTTTGGCTTAAGTCGACTTATGACTGGAGACACCTACACAGCTCATGCTGGAGCCAAGTTCCCAATCAAATGGACGGCTCCTGAGAGCCTGGCATATAACACCTTTTCAATCAAATCAGATGTGTGGGGTAAGAAAACTCCACTTCAGTGTCCTGTTCTTTTCCAGTTTGTTTTTCTTTGCCAGCCTAGACACTAACTTCCTTTCTGGCCTGGGCTGAAACGTGGGGAGAGACAGTCACATGCCAGGCCACAACTTCATGAATCGGTAGCATTTTTAGCATGTAATGTCTTCACCTAGACTGGCCTGAAATATCTGCAAGAAAAGGATGCTGCCTCAAGCTGCGGTAATGAGCCACAATGTAATGAGCAACACAAGAGGAGAGCAGATTTATGACCAAGAATTTTGTTTTCCTCTTTTTTTTCAGCCTTTGGGGTGCTGTTATGGGAAATTGCTACTTATGGGATGTCACCGTACCCAGGCATTGACCTCTCTCAGGTGTATGATCTGCTGGAAAAGGGCTATCGGATGGAACAGCCAGAGGGGTGCCCTCCAAAAGTTTATGAACTGATGAGGGCATGTGAGTATCTTCTTCCAGTTGGAGGGACAAAACCAGAGAGGGGTGGGAGAAATCTATAATTGACTCTGAAGTCCTTGCTGCTCCTGTGCCGTTTTGTTAGCTGGTGTGGAAAAGGCACCGTCACCTGGTTACTGATGCACAACGACTGGTCTGTAGGGACCAAGAATTCACTCTCAAAAGCTGTCATCTGTGAGTACAGCTAGATAGCACTTTGTGGCAAATTGTACTGGTATTTTATCAGTAGGACTCCTACTGTGGAATCACCAAGTTAGAAGCTCTCTGTAAAACACCGCACCCGTGCAGGAGACATGATGCTGGCAAGGTTGCACAAAATACATCCCCGAAGCACACTATTGAATATTGGCCATGAAAAACTCCCTCATGCACCATAACAAATGGAAAATCTACTAATAAAAGACCAAAACATACAGTGTGCTGCAGGAAGAGAGCAACAGCATTTAAGAGCATTGTCGATCTCCTTCAGTCCCACAAGAGCAGACAGTAAATTGGGCAAAAGGCTGAAGATCGTAGGGCGCAAACCAACCCGTGCTGCTGAGTAAGGTCAGCTGCTCTGAGCAGAGACTCTGTCAGTGTTTCCAGGGTGGGAAGAGACCCCTTGGTGCTAACTCAAGCAGTTTGTGTGGCTCTCGATGCACAAGACAGACAAACCAGGGCTTAAAGGGGCCATTCTGCAGCCTGTCTCCAGCCGTGCCTGATCACCAGCATGTCAAAGAAATTCAGGGTGAGTCTCAGTTATGAAACAAAGAAGCTGAGTAATGATGAAGGGTATTGCTTCAAAAACCCGTCAGGAAGATTAAAATAGCCCCAAAGCAGGGAATTCGTATGAGATTGATGTAACCAAATATGACCAGAATGCCATGATGATGTCAACAGATAGTGCTTCCAGAACACATCCCCTAGTGCAGGTTTCTAACTACAGAAATTACACTTTTTGTTATGACACCCTCTGTAACTTTTCAAGCACCATCTGAGATCAATGCACTCTCTTCCTCTTTCCCCCACAGGGTGCACATGTTCTTTGGGAAGGCTCTGCCTGGGTTTCAGTATTAAGGGCATGTGAGCAGAATTTTTCCTGGAGCTTTGCACACACTGAGCTTTGCACATCTGTGACTGAGTTAGATGAGTTCAGTCCAAACAGCCGGACTAGCAAACATGGAATTCTTCTTGGACAAAAGAATTCAGGAAGAGGGGTGGGGAGATCAGAAAAAGCTGTGGAGTTGGTAGAGAGCTTGGATTTTAGAACTGATTCCTTCCTCTCAAGACTTGTTAGGAGGTGACTGACTTGTAGGGTAACTGACTGCTGCTATGAATATCTGTGAATAACTTTAAAACCTGTTTAATAGTAGTGGATCAGAGTCTGACTGCCTTTGAGGAAAGTTTAGATATTTTCTGTCTCCTTGGAGCGAATAAAAAAATAATCTCTTACCTTTTTCAGGAATTGAAACTTGCTCTGCTTTCTCACATTGCAGGCTGGAAGTGGAACCCACCAGACCGACCTTCCTTTGCTGAGACCCACCAGGCCTTTGAAACCATGTTCCACGACTCGAGCATCTCAGAGGGTGAGAGCCTCAGTTGCTTTATTTCTGAAACAGCGCTGGAGTTTAGCCCCAGAGAGCTATCTCTTATGGATGCACTCTTAAGCCTCATCTGCTAGCTGTGAGAGGCTTTGTCCCTTAATTTTTTATCTGTAAGACTGCAAATAGAGGCTTTTAATTGGTGCACAAATACTAAATAAACTTTAGTCAATATACCAGTGCAGGGGACAGTATAGTACTTCATTTGAACATCAAGATACCAAAGAGTGAATTAAAGAATATTGTCTTCTCCATTAGAGGAAGCCTCTTTGTTTCCCATACTGAAGAGTAAGGAGTAGTGAGTGATGGTGAGAGAAAGATGTATCTATATCAGAGTCTACTACCAACTGCAGCAATTAGGTCATAAAATATTATTCTAGCAGCTCTCATTTTTATGAACTGTGCCTTAATCTCTGGATTTTCTACTTAGCCACTTCTAGGAGCGAATCTGTACACCTTTCAGATGTAGTCAATTAGGAGGTAAATACTGGTGAGAAGTGTGATAAGAGACAGACAAACAGAACTGTCTCAGCATCTTCTAAATTTTTAAATTAAATATGAAGCTGCTCAATCCACTTCCCCACTAGAGAAAAAACACACCAGATCAAATTCTACCAGGGAAGATCTATGATAGGCACATCAAGTGACCCACACAAGAGCCAGCCTGGGTGGGAGCAGGAGTTTGTGGGGTTTTTTTGATCGCATCCCTTGTGATCATCCTTCCCACATCTTGGGAAGGAAATCTGCAGTCTTTGTTTTTCATAGGGAAGTGCAGTGCTTTGCCTCAAGCAAAGCAGCTTAAAATCAGATCCAGAGATAACGCAGCATTTTGGGGGATCCCAGGAGCATCAGCAGGAGGTACCTTAATTAAAAATAGAGGCAAATGCATTCAGTGCTGGCTTTAGCTCTTGAAACCAGCTTAACCCTTAACCCAGCAGAAAGATAGATTCGTACTAGATCCCTTGTATGGAGCTTGCCACTGTTGGGGATTTTTTGCTGAGTTTATAAAGATGTAAATGAGTTTGAAAGCATTATGAAAAACATCTTACCCCGAATACCTCTGACTTGAGCAAAAACTGAATCTATAAACTGTGCATTTCTCAGTCACATATCCCTTCTTACCAGTCTGCATTTGCAGTAAAGACCCAGATTTTCTTTTCTACTTCCTCTGCTGGTCTCTGTTCCAACTCTTCCCTTTTTTTGTTGTTTGGGTTTTTTTTCCTTCAGAGGTAGCAGAGGAGCTTGGAAGAACAGCCTCCTCCTCATCCATAGTTCCTTACTTGCCTCGGTTACCCATGCTTCCCTCCAAGACTAGAACACTGAAGAAACAAGCAGAGAATAAGGAGAACATTGAAGGAACACAAGATACTGTGGAGCACTCAGCCTCCAGCTCAGCACCAGGTATGGGCACTGGGAACAGTAGCAGTGAGGCCACATGTTCTGGGCTAAGCTCGCTGCTGGTGTAAATTGCCAGAGAAACAGGAGAAAGGAGAACAATGTGACACGGGAAGGTGCTTTGTGCTGTGATGTCATTGGGGCTGTTGGCTGCCTCATTATTTACTAGCAAATAGAAAACATTTCAACCTGTTCAGTGTTCTTTTCATAATTTTTTCTTTTTTTTTTTAATTTAGTTTTGCTGCTTTTTATAAAATGACAACTTCAAAACTGAAGTTGACAATGCAACAAGAGATTTTCTTTTATATTTGTGGTATTTGGGGAAGGAGGAAAAAACTGCAGGACAGCAATAAGAAACTGGAAGAAAAGAGCAACTTCATTTCCTCCTGAATTCTCTCCTACGTGTCCTCCTCAGTACAGATAACAGACAAGTCACGCATGCAGAAGTGGAAAAAAAAATTTAAAAAATCAAAAGCACACCAGCCTCGCATAAAAATAAAAGTGTTGACTTCCTCTCTGTCTCTCTGAGCAGAACCTGGGCAGCTGAATACACCAGGCTTGTAAAGCCCACTGCAGAGTAGGGAGGTGGAAATGGAAATTGATTTTGGAGACTCACATTTGTTTCTCTTCTGTCTAGGATTTATCAGAAGCACACAGCCAACCAGCGGGTCTCCTGCACTGCCTCGCAAGCAGAGGGACAAGTCACCCAGCAGCCTGTTGGAGGATGCCAAAGAGACCACTTTCACCAGGGACAGAAAAGGTGGCTTCTTCAGCTCCTTTATGAAGAAGAGGAATGCTCCCACGCCTCCCAAGCGCAGCAGTTCCTTCCGGGAGATGGAGAATCAGCCCCATAAGAAATACGAGCTGACGGGTAACTTTTCATCTGTTGCTTCCTTGCAGCATATGGATGGGTTCTCTTTTGCTCCCACACAGCAGGACGCAAGCCTGGCGCCACCAAAGTGCTATGGTGGGGGCTTTGTGCAGAGGACCTTCTACAATGATGATGGCACTGGTACCAGCAGTGGTGGGGGTGTAAGCACCGGTGGTGGGTGGTCGGGCATCACTGGTTTCTTTACACCGCGCTTGATTAAAAAGACACTGGGTTTACGAGCAGGAAAACCCACTGGCAATGAAGAAGCTTCAAAGCCTTTTCCAAGGTCAAACTCTACATCTTCCATGTCCTCAGGGCTTCCAGAGCAGGATAGGATGGCAATGACCCTTCCCAGAAATTCCCAGAGGTCAAAAATCCAGCTGGAACGGACAGTGTCCACCTCCTCTCAGCCCGATGAGAGCACAGGGAGGGCCAATGACCTGCTTCCCAAAAGGTTTGAAGAAGGCCCCACTTTGACCAGAGAGAGACCAAAAGCTAAACTCTTGCCGAGGGGTGCCACGGCGCTCCCTTTCCGAACCCCCTCTGGATTGGAAGAAAAGGAGGGTCCAGGGTTAGCGGCAGCTCCTAAGGGCAAAGAAAAAAATAGTGGCCCACGGCAAGGGGTCCTTGAGGATGGCGAGAGACCGGGGTGGTCATCTCCGGTAAAGGCTGCAGCAATACTTCCAACCACTCATAACCACAAAGTGCCAGTCCTAATCTCACCCACTCTAAAACACACTCCAGCAGACGTGCAGCTCATTGGCACAGACTCTCAGGGTAATAAATTTAAGCTCTTATCTGAGCATCAGGTCACTTCTTCCGGCGACAGGGACCGGCCCAGACGGGTAAAACCAAAGTGTGCTCCACCTCCACCACCAGTGATGAGGCTCCTACAACAGCCAGCTGCCTGCTCAGATGCAGCAGAAGAGCTGAGCACCACGGCAGGAGCACAGGACGGACTGGAATCAAGTGAAGGGAGTAAGAAGGCAGCAGCAGCAGCAGCAGCAGCACCCATTGGTGGAAAATCTGGGAGGCCAGTGATGCCTCCACCTCAAGTGCCTCTGTCATCGTCTTCCATCTCCCCAGTGAAAATGGCCAATGGCACGGCTGGCACAAAAGTAGCGCTAAGAAAGACCAAACAGGCAGCTGAGAAGATCTCCGCAGACAAAATCAGCAAGGAAGCGCTGCTGGAGTGCGCGGATCTTCTCTCGAGTGCCATCGCGGAGCCGACACCAAACAGCCAGCTGGTAGACACGGGGCACCAGCTGTTGGATTACTGCTCAGGCTATGTGGACTGCATCCCGCATACACGCAACAAATTTGCCTTCCGGGAAGCCGTGAGCAAACTGGAACTCAGCCTGCAGGAGCTGCAGGTGTCCTCAACAGCTGCTAGTGTCCCTGGGGCAAACCCCGTCCTTAATAACTTATTGTCATGTGTCCAAGAAATCAGCGATGTGGTGCAAAGGTAGCTACTGTCAATCGGGGTAAGAGAAATACACACGGGGAGGGTGGGAACTTTTTTTCTGTACTGATGCTTTCAACAGGAAAGACTGATACTTGAGTATGTGAAGTACCTCAGATCACTGAGTTCTCCTCACGTTTACAGGTTCATCTCAAAAAATTGGGGATGGAAAGGGTAGGTTAAAGCTGTAAGGGGCAGAACATCAAGTATTTTGTCCCTACCCAGTCTGTCAGATCTGCTTAGTATGGGAAGGGCAAGGATGTTCCTTGCCTCCTCCCTTGGAGAGGCAGGAGAATCAACGGCAGGTTCTCGCTCGGGGAAAGATGGTTTGATGTGTGATAGCTGGAGTACCAGGGTGGCTGCAGGCTGCTCAGCTGTACAGACCCCCCCTGTCTGCACTAACACGTGCTTTGGCCTCCTGACTAGGCAGAGGGAAAGGCACTGGGGGCTCCGTTGGCACCAATGGCTGAGCAGCCTGAGCTGGAGTAGCTCTGAAGGGGGAAGCTGCGTGCGGGTGGAGGAAAGGTCTAATGCACTGACAGTGTTCAGAGCTGCTGGAGGTGGATGCACTAGCCCAGATGGCTTACTTCCACAGCGCTGTTGCTGCTGTAACGAGAACTGCAAAATTAATTAATATATGAAACTATCCCTTTTTCCCCCCTGTCCACTTTTCATCCACCACCTGTTCTCATCTTCATTGTATTGGAAGCGTCAGGGATGCTGAGCAGACGTACCACTGGAAAACCCCCTTCCTTCCCCACCACACAGCCTTCTCTCAGTCGATACCTATTTCTAGTGGTCTAGCACGGGTGCTGCTTGATGGTCTTTTGTGAGTAGTTTGGGGCTCTCACACAACATGCCAGTGTTGTTGTTGGGGTGGGTGGGTTTGTTGCTTTGTTTTTTTTCTAAGCTCTTGATCGTTTTTAACTTGTTACCAGATTGACTCCCCAATTCAGCTTCATCACCTTGAGGATCCATGGTAGGTAAGGCAGAGCCTCCTCTGTGTGTCCTGGCTGCTGCAGGATTCCCTGGCCAGTCCCTGCTCTTGGCCTAATGTTAAGACTTCATGCTGATGGCTTTCTGGGATTTGTTCTACTGCTTACCGGTCTCACAGGCTTTCAGCTTCCCTGCATATGAAAGTGACCTAGGTATGTCAGTCAGCATACAGGGAAATAAATCACAGCCATCTTTTTTTATTTATTCTTGTATTTTTAAAGGCTAGACCAGCAACTCTTGCTGTGGCACAGGGAACGTGCACACAAACATGCACTCCTCTGCCTGAGATGTGACAAGTGTTACAGCACTGTCCCAGAGAGCTCCCACTGGATTATAGCCTCTGATGCCTACTGACAATCCCAGAATGAAAGCAGCCATGGGGTTGAAGTTGTCTTCCTTGGTCCTAGTGCTGTTTGTAGACTGTTGCAGCCTCAAAAAGCCAATCTCCTGTGGATACGCACAACTCCCTGAGATGTAAACGTACTGGCAAGTAGGAAGACCTCAAGAAACAGACCTGATACCTGGCTCCAAAATCCATGTTACCCCTGCATGCTGCTGCTCACTTCACACTGTTGGTGATAGAGGGTCTGGCTTGCTTTGCACCTTAAATCTTTTATTTTTGGCTAAAACGCTTTTTTAAACTTGTTTTTAAAGTGTGACTGTGCTGCTTTTAGTTTGAGCATTTAGAGTTGAGCTGGGGCACAGGTGTGAATTTAGAAGATGGGCACTTCCATTTCTGTCTAGAACCATTGCCCTATTGGTGCTTGGAAGGGGGCTGGGCTGTCTCAGCCAGTGTCCCTGGTTCTTTCATGGAACCATAGCAAGAGAGGAGCCTCAAAAACGTTTAGAAATAGGCTGGTGAGATAATCCTCTTTCGATTACTGGTCTGTGGTAAGCAAGTTTGCATCAGGATGTGTGAATGCACACTAGTGGAGCAGTATGTGAGGTAAAATGGACCACGTTGAGCTTTACTGTCCACGTGAGTGAAATGGTGGGAGAAAAAAAAAAACCAAACAAAAACCAGCAACCCACCCCAACTGACAGGCATTAAAGTGAATTAATTGTTTCTGCAAGTTAGTTTACTGCAGTGTGCTCGTACCTAAGCAGAGACAAATGAAAGTCCAGTGTGGGTAACTCATCCTGGCTTGGCAGTATCCACCAAAGCCTGCTGTCTAGCTCTGCAGCAGGATCTTCAGCTTGTCTAGGCCCTCCTGCAGCCCTCAGGTCAGTGGGGTGGGGGGAGGCTGTGCTGGGGCTGTTTCACAGCAATGCTCAGCCCAGCGTAAGGCAAAGCACCAAACCATAATCTCCTAGACTTTACCGAGGGCTTTTCTGGTTTACCTTATCTCTGTCAGTCATCTTTATTGAAGGTGGGCATCGCTGCACACCAAACTAACTGCCTTGGGAAGGGTGACCTGCAA
This sequence comes from Nycticryphes semicollaris, assembly GCA_013400055.1. Lineage (NCBI taxonomy): Eukaryota > Metazoa > Chordata > Aves > Charadriiformes > Rostratulidae > Nycticryphes > Nycticryphes semicollaris. The sequence goes on from VXBJ01003466.1 coordinate 268,108, forward strand.
AGGGGAGAAGGCTTGTGGTATTGCTTCACGTGGCCTGTCAAACAAGGGGAAGAGTGGGAAAGGCAGGGGAGCTTTCTTCGGGGCAGAAGGGCAGCTCTTGTTTGCCCTGGCAGACAATCGCGTGGTTTCATCATCGTACTACTACTCCAGCCTAGGGCACTTGGACTGAAACTGGAGTGATTCTCAGGGGAATTTTAACCAGAAAATTTTAAGGCTGTTAATGCAGTTCTGATGAGTGTTTTGAAAGAAGGCCCCCTTTTTTATTTTCCTTCCAGTCTTCCAAAAAAGCTCCAGCAAAAGTGATAGAACAACAAACAAGTCCTGGAATTTCTAACTACTAAACCTCCCCTCTTTCAGCCCCAATGAAGGACTGGTTGCCCTCCACTGGTCAACCCCGTTGCCTGGTTTCTCCTCCCCCATGGCAGAGGTGGTGGGTAGTGGGACAGGGCAGTAACACAGCTGAAGCAACCATCTGCTTCTAGAATGACCAAATGGCTGAGGTTGGAAGGCACCTCTGCTTGAGCAGAGCCCTCTAGAGCCAGCTGTCCAGGACCATGTCCAGGCAACTCCAAGGATGGAGACTCCACAAACTCCGGGCAACACAGAAGCCCATTCAGTTCTGATCCCCCCAGTGGGGGGAAAACTCAGACCAGTGGCATTAGGGTATTTGCCCATCATCACTCCTACAGAGAACATTTTCTTACCTATTTTCTTACTCCCATCAGGCTGGCAGATGGTGGCAGAGGTAGTGCTGACTTGACACTATTTCCCTCCCCTGCTTCTGCTGCCCAACAGTGCTTTATGCCCAAACTGGAATTCTCTCCTGCTCTCTGGCAGGATAAAGAAAGGATGGTATCTGGGAAAGCTGGTTCTGCTGTAAATCACTGCTCAGTTGTTCCTCCTGCCACAGCTACTCTCCTAAAATTTCTAACAGTCCTTCTACCTTTTGTTAGGTTTGGCTTCCTGTTCAGCCTTAAAGGTCTCCACCGTAGCAGCTTCTCTGCTTTCAGCCTTGCACAGTATGTTCAAAATAATGTAAGGATGGTGAAGCCCCATTACTTGTCCCAGCAATGAGCACCTCTTGCTCCACTGGTTAGGGTCAGGGACAAGACATAAATTCATGCTGACAGGCTGCCTTGTGGGGTAAGGATGCAGCTGGGCTCTCTCACTTGCACTAGTATGGGCTAGAATTTAACGTAGGCTTTGCAACGGGGGAATGGCATCACGTAGGGCCTGGTAGTGCCAAGCACAAAGCATGTGCTCACACCAGTGAGTTGGTGGGGCACTTTCTCTCCTAGCTACTGTGGGGAATTAGCTGACTCACAGGTGCAATTCTCATTTCTTCCTGCACTGTACACCCTTTTTAACCCCAGAAGTGGTGCACTCAGCTGTCTGACTGGCAGCACTTCAATTTAATTCTATTTGTCATTAGTGTGGAAAGGGGTGAAGCTGAATTAAGAGTCTGGGGTCTTGGGACTGCATCAAACTTAGGCACTGGGAAAGAAGGATTGGATGGAGCAGCGATGCTGATGCAGAACACAAGTTGGGGGGAGGAGGAGCCTCTCTGTTCCCATTCTCCTCACAGAGGACATTTCTCCTGACCACCACCGGCCTTGTGCCAGTGAGACACGCGTGTTGACATCCCATCAGGTGTCCTTATGCAAGAGTTTTAACAGCACACCGCTCTGCAGGCAGTGGGAACTATAACCCGACAGCGTTGCATCAACAGAGCAGCCCCTCCCTACGAGACAGGGGGGGTGTGAGTGGGTAGGATGGGTTACATTGGGCATTTGTAAAGAAATCCAGACCCTGGTGTCCATACTGCTTACCTAAGGCAGGCTGCCCCAGCAGCTCAGGCGCTCCCCATTTTGCTTGTCAGTGCTCTTGGGCATCAGCAGCTGTAAGAAGCACTAATGGATCCAGAAGATCTTTTTTTGGTGAATGTATCAAGCTGCTGTCTTCTCTTTTAGAGCCCAGTCCTGCTGCTAATCAGTAGCTGACAGGAAAACCCAAGGGCAGCAACTAGAGCATGCTCGGAAACCTCCCGCGTCCAGGCAGGGATGGGCGCCGGGGCTGCACTCCAATTGCCTGTAGTGTAGAACAAAAAAAACCTTCAGCCTGTTCCCTGGTGGTAGGAAATCAGTCAGGTGTCCCACAACCTCTATTTATAGTACTTAGGTGATAAGAAACATCTGTACCAAAGGAGGTCATTCTTCCAAATGTGTCTGTTGTGGACGGGAGGTAAAGTGCCATGGTCTCAGCACCCTGTTGTATCAGTAGTGAACTCATTGAGGGCAGGAATGCATTAAAATGAAACACGTGAATCACCAGTCACTCTACCAGTGTTGTCAACTGTTTTTGTTTTTAATTGTTATTGTAATATATTTTGGTTGTTTTTCTAATTTAATTCTCTCACTATCGTCTGACTGTGAACTGCAAACAGTGTTAAACTTGATGTAAATAAGGCCCTTTGAAGGGCCTCTTGGCCTGTCGTTCCACAAAGTTTTGCCAATTTGCATTTTGTTTTAAATAAAGGTTGCAATATTTTATTGGCAAAAAACGCTTGAGTGTATGCTGCTTTTTTTTCTTAAGAAATATTTGAAGCTGCTCCGTACTGACCTAATTTGGGTAGAAAAGATGATATTAAACCTGCTAAAAAGGGAAATCATGTAATTCTTTCAGATTGCAAAGAAAAGCAGTATCTTTATTTGTGCCTTTAAAATCAAATGCTGCCGTGGAGTGGTCAGAGGAGGGCGGTGCTTGCTGTTGGGGTTGCATAATCAAATGCTCTCTTAATTCTCAAACACACATGAGTGTGACCGGACAGAGCGCCAAGTCTTGTGTCATCAGTTTGACAGTTGCCCTCATTAGTAACACCACCACCTCCTTAATCAGTAACAGAGTAAGAACTGCTTAATGGGCCAACTTTGTACCAGCCCTGCTGACAAAAAAAAAATCACTCCTTTTTACTCCAAACAGCATCAGTCTAACCTCTAACCTGGACAGCTGAAGATATTTTTTTAGTTTAAAAAAAAAAAGTAGGTTATCCTGAATTATACAACCTTCAAAGCAACTAACTAGCAACTTTCTGACTCAAGATGATTAAAAAAACACCCCAAGTTGTTTTTTTTTTTTTTTAATATAACAAGGTGCTAAAAAGCAACTCTTCCCTTCCCCAGCTGTACCCCAGGGTCCATCTCCCTCTGTGTTTTCCTGGGCTGGAGCCTTAGGCTTCACACTTGTGATTAAGAATGAGAGAAACCAAGTCTAAGCAGTGCCTGGTGATAGCCCTGTACGCTGTCACAGGCCCTGAGGTCCAAGCTAGAGACAACAGGTAAGTTTGAACTAACTAACTCTGAAGCCTGGTTAGATACCAGAGCCAGTGTGCCTGCAGGGAAACACAAACTCTGCTGGAGTAGTAAGTGTGTTTGGTCAATCTTTTCCCAGAGGTTGTGCTGCTCATCCCTGGCACCACAGAGATGTTCAAAGCTTCAAATAGATCAAAGGTCCGCACAGGGGCTGGCCCAGGAGCTAAGCCCTGTCCTTGGCATGTGCTGTGTCACCGCATCGCCCCAGCCCAGCAGTGTTGGAAGGGAGTTTTGACCTAGAGGTCACAAAGCGATTCCCGCAACACTGTTGAAATTTTTTGGTCCTGCTGCAACGTACTTATCACCTGGCAAGTACCCAGACAGCAAACAGCACCTTGGTGTAGTAATGCTGATACCAGCCAGAAAAAACACGGCATACAACATACTGGGGGCGGGGGAAAGAAAGAAATCCCAAGCTTGCTGCATCCCTGAAAACCTGACTTGAAGTGCAGCCTGTACCTCAGCCTCCATCCTCCTCAACTGCCCTCAGAAGGGGGATTAGTCTCCCCTTTTTCGTTTTGCAGTGACACAAACAGGATCCTCACCGAACCAAGTAGAAAAATTATTTCAGCCAAAGTTTACCTCATCCCCACAGCTGCTTCCATACAACGAAAGACTCCAATGAGAGAGGGACAGCCCAAAGTGAGAGGCTGCCGATTTGACATCTCCAGAGAAGATTATTCAGTCATTTTCTCCACTCAAGGGTCTCCCTGCACAAAACACGATCCTCACAGGAGTCTCCCCGAGTGGCAGACCCCATGTGGATGCAGGAGAGAGCAACAGAGAAAAACAACTCAACTCCAGCAAAACAGTTCTGTGCAATTTTGTGAAGTGACAGAGAGAAGTGGGGACCGGGATGAAGATGTGGCTTCTGCTGGGCTGCCTCAACAGTGCTGGTCCGTCCAAGGCCTTCATTACATGGTAACGACGAGCCAAGGACTTGGACATCCCAGCTCACACGAAACAAAACATCTGTCAGCACAACCCAATCACCACTTCCAGTTACTGCCTGCTAAAAGGCAGAACTTCAAAACACCAGACAGACTTCAAATGCAGCCAAGTGCAGGCTGCCCCCACGTCCCAGAGCTGAGGCTGGGCAGGGCGTACAAACAGCCCTCGTGGTAACAAGGGGTTAAGTCTCTGCCCCTGGGGAAGTGCAGGGCTGAGCAACCTGCTTGCTGGACCTCCTGCAAAGGAGAGCAGCTCCTGATGTGCAGAACCACCTTCACCTTGGTGTAATCTTCCCACCTGGTATTCAAGGAAGGAAGTAATTGATGCGCTGGGATACAGATTTACATCCCTGTGCAGAAAAAAGCTTCTCCTCTTTGGGGACAAACACCATCATCCTGGCCACTTCGTCGAGGGCTGCCTCACTGTAGGGAAGTCCCCGGGCCAGGAAAGCATCTCGTGCACAGAGCTTCACGTGGTGGTACTCCAGAGGCAGGAATGGCACAAAGAAATCAATGAGGTTCTCCTTGAGGAGGTGACTGCGGGCATAACCATTCTCTGTAGCAAAAAACAAGGCAAAAAACTTCAGAATCTTCGTCTGAGAGCTGGCATCCCCCTGGCTTGTCTCTCTGGGGAAGCTGACTTGGCTCATCCAGCCATATGTGGTGGGAGAGAGACACCCTTCCACTTGGGAAGCGCTGACTAGCACTTAAGTCTGGACACAGGCTACCCCCATGGTTTGCCCACCTCAGGCCAAGAGAAGCCTCAATCCTCAGAGAAGCCCTGACACTTCCCTGCAGCGTTAGGCTGCCTCTTGCAGCCTGGCTGTTTTCAGGCTTAAAAGGGGCAAGAAGGACTCACAGCTCCCTCCTGGTGGGCCTGGCTGCTGCAGTGGTGCTGTGCTCCTGGGGCTGGGCTAACGTGGCTGAAGGAAGGGGTTCAAACTGCAAATAACCCTGGGGTGGGGGTTGGAATAAAGCCTGTTCCACTGCACAAGCACTTGTGCAGCACAAGGTGGCCAGGACTGTGTAAGCAAGGCCCCAAGCAGGCACAGAAGAGCAGGTCTGGTGGGCAGCCTGCCCACACTTATCCCACCAGCGAGCCCAGCTCTCACCTGCAGGCTCCTGCAGCTCCAACCGTAGCTGCTGCTCCAGGAACTCCATAGAGATCTCCTCCCGCACCCGGCCAGCTCGCCAGAAGTCCAGGGCTATCTCATTGATGGTGTTGCCACCAAGATTGCTGCAGACAGAAGGGAAGTCACTCAACTGTGCCCCCAGAGACGAACCACAGAGAGCAGACAGCAGCCTCCCCTACAGACGGGCCTCACCAATTGTTAGCAATGAAGGGTTTACCACATAGCATCAGTATCTGAAACATTCACAGAGGAACTGGCTTTCTTCCCAATGAGGCCCTTTCTCTAGGCATCTATAACAGCTGTCTTAGAATCATAGAATGGTTAGAGTTGGAAGGGACCCTAAAATTGAGTTCCAAACCCCTAGCCATGGGCAGGGACAACTCCCACTAGAACAGGTTGCTCAAAGCCCCATCCAACCTGGCCTTCAACACCTCCGGGGATGAGGCATCTACAACTTCTCTGGACATCTTCCATCCTGCCAGCCCAGACCCTGAGGGCAGCTGCTTTCTCTCCCAGGGCAGGACCAGGAGCCAAGGAAATCCTCCATCTCCAACAGTCCACTGTCCTGGTTTGGGTGCCATTGACCTCACAGGTGACACTTGGCTCCACACCAAACTCTCAACAAGCCACACCTGAAGTCCAAATTAGAGGGCAGAGCACATGGCAGGAGTCCCACTAAAAGTAAAGGTGCAGGGCAGGGGTTCTAGTGGCAGCCCAGGACTTGGCAAAACATTCACTGCCTGAGGGACAAAGTAGCACAGTTCCCACGAGGACTCCTCTGGAAACTTACTGCAGGGGGGGCAGCTCTGTGGTGGGGAACATGGCTCCTGACAGTCATTAAGGCTCCTGGGCAGCCCCTCAGTGCTGGTAAGGGGTTTGCAACAGTCTCAGACAGACGCCCCCAGCCCTGAGTGCCTCACCACCAGTGAGCTGGCAACACAGAACCAGCTGGATGCAGGGCTTGTGTAGGTGGGAAGGAGACACAGATCTTGCACCCATCTTTCCTCTTGTGACAGAGGCTCTGGACCCATTCCTCAAACAGAGGGCAGGCAAAATTAAAAAGCTGCCACTATTTTTCCCCCACTGCCTTGTGGGGGGTGAAAGAGCTTGTACTGATCCTGCTCCCACCCAGACCATGGGAGAAACAGTCCCATTTGACTGAGGACGGGCAACTAGTCCCACCCCATCGCCATCACTCAAACCTGGCCAAAGCTGTTGGACCAGGCCAGTGTTCAAATGAGCCTTGGGGCAGAGCCAGACCTCCTATAACAGGCCTGTGTCACTCTGCCACCAGCATGATGAAATCCCCCCCCAAGATTACACTTTGCTGCCGTTCAAGGTGCCCTGCTCTGCTCGGTTGCACCAAGGGGCTGATGTCACACACACACACTCCCCTCCAACCTGCACTGCTTGTCAAGCTCAGCGCAGCCTGTCCACCCTGCCCTGAGCAACAAGGGAGAATCTGCCCCTTCCACCATGGCTCCTGATGGAGGCCTACACAGGTAGGACTGAAACGTGGTCAGGTCCACAAGCACCCGGCACAGATACAGGCTTTCCATTGGCAGAGAAACTTCCCTGGGGAACCACCAAGCTCGGAGGTTAGAACACATGCCTGGATGGCAGGAGATGGAGAACAAGTGGAGCCACCTCCAGCCTGTGGGAACACCTCTTGCCAGAGCCCAGCTGAAGGCTGTAAATCCTAAAGTGAAGGGGGCCCAAGATGTTTGTCTCTCCTTGGCATTTCTCACTGGCTACTTCAGGCACGTGCCCACCTCATACCAGTTTTGAGATGTTCCACTTCTCCCCCTAGATATGTCCTACCTAGGCCTGGATGAGGGACAGCAGTGGGGTGCACAGATGACAAAAACCTTTCTCCCTCTGGATGGGAAAGGAACCAACCTCCAATCACGGAGCCACAGGGTGAGCCAATGCCAGGATCAGCCCTCGCAGCACAGCAGATGGATGGCACCTCAGCCAGGCAGCAGGAAATCCCCACCCCCAGCTCCCAGCTAACAGTGCCATATTGTACAAGAACTTCCTACCAAGACATTCAGCTCCAGCTTTGTTCCCTGGTATATGGGATCTCCCTGCTCGGCTGTCCAGGGTGACACCACGCTAGCTCTGACACTCACCGATTCCTTGTCTCAAAGACTACAGTGGCTCAGGTGTCCCAGCTAAGCTGGGCCTCAGCTCCTCCTGCAAATGCCCTGTACCCAGGCAGGATGCCCAGCATCAATAAGCAAGACTGACCATGGAGGCAACCCCCTCTTGGAGGAACTAGACGTTTCTTTCCCCTCTTCTGCAGCCTGAGCCCCTCATAACACACACCTCAGGGGATAAATTCTACCACTTTGTTCCTCCCCATCCCTTTGGGGGCCCAGAAATCACCTGAGGAAGAGGAAGATGGATCTCTGATAATCCACCTGGCCCTTGTTGTCATAGTGAGCCATGAAAGGTTTGATGGCATCCAGGAGGCTGAAATGAAGTTTCTCTGCCTCATCGAAGATAAACAAGGACTGCTTGCAGACCTGCAGAGTCTCACTTATCTGCTTCTTCAGCTGAGCCTGCAGAGCAGCAGGGAGGAGTGTGAGAAACCCAGCAGAGCCACTGCCACCAGACCATCGTGCAGGAGCTGAGCCTGGATGGGTTAATCCTGGCTGGCACCTAAGCACCACACAGCCGCTTTCTGTTTTCCTCCCACCCAACAGGACTGGGCAGAGAATAGGAAGAGCAAAAGCAAGTAAATGTGTGGGTCAAGATAAAGACAGTTTAATAATAAAAAGAAAGAGGAAAATGAAAGAAAGAAAACAAAGCAAATGATGCAAAGGCAATCACTCACACCTAACACTGATGCCCAGCCAGTCCCTAAGTAATAGCTTCCTACCCTAAAACTCCTTCCTGTCAGTTTTTACTGCTGAGCATGATGTTAAATGGTATAGAACATCCCTTTTGTCAGCTGAGGTCAGCTGTTGGGAGTGTGTGCCCCCAGCTTCTTGCACACCCTGAAACTACTGAGGAGGAGAAAGCCTTGCGGCTGTGCAAGCACTGCTCAGCAGAAGCCAAACACCAGTGTGTTATCAACACTGTGTCACTTACAAATGCAAAACACAGCACTGTACAGGTTGCTGTGAAGAAAATGAACTCCACCCCAGCCATACCCAGCACACTGGACCATCCCCACAGCAACACCATGCTGTTGGCTCTCACCTTGTACAAGTCCAAGTACTTGTGATGGGGGAAGTGGAAAAGCGAGATGAACAACCTGACACACTCACTCTTCATCCCATCCCGGTACAGGTGACTGGCCACCATTCGAGCCACAAAGTTCTTGCCTGTGCCAGACCAGCCATGGAAGGAGAGGACCAGAGGCTTCTCTGGTCGTGGGCTCTGCAGGAACTCATGCACTGCTCGGATGACGACTTCTTTGGCCAAGTGCTGCCCATGGAGCTGCCCGCTGAGGTCTGCTTCAAGCCCTGCAGGGAAGAGACCAAGAGCTCAGCTTTAACTAGCAAGCCCAGCTGCTGCTACTGCTGCCGGTGGGAGTAAGAGGAGATAAGATGTCAGGCACTAAGCCCACATAGCCCTGTTGGTGGGGCTACCTGTCAGAGAGGAGTCTGAAGTGGCATTAAAGCCACAGGGTTAATCCTGCATCAGCCACTGACTGCAAAAAGACACAGATCTTCCACTGACTCAGAAAGGAAGGGAAGGGATTTGATGACTGCAGAGAGGACAGAAGCTCACAGGCCCTCACAAGGTCCCAGGACAGGGATGGAGACCAGAAGTCTCATGGCCAGCAAAACACAATGACACCTGCCTAGGGCTTACACACATCTCCTGGTGTACCCTCCTGACCTGGGGCTGGATACTGGGTCAGTTTGGATTCCACTGCATATGCCTGGGAGCTATTGGTTGAAGACAGGGCTTGTGGAAAACCACAGTGGATATGCTGTATGGTAAGTAGAAACCTCTCTTGCAGTCTCAGAACTATAAATTAATAATGGGAAGCAGGACATAGCTCAGCCCCTTGCCTTTCTGCTAGCTCAGCACCCTGCCCTTTACTTGTTAAAATGTACTTCAAAAGAAAAAAAAACAAACACCACCCCACAAACAAACAACAAGAGAGACAACAGGGAGAGGCAGCAGAGACAAGCACTACTTGGGGTCTCCCTAGTGCAGCACAGCACATACCTGTGATATTGTTGACTATCCTGCAGTCCCCTGTCTCACAGCACTTGCCGAAGCTGCAGTACCAGGCAGAGAGGATCTCCAGGTAGTTCTGGCCCACCAGAGGCAAAGTCCAGCCTGGAAAAGGCAACAGTCTAAGCAGAGACATGCCAACAAGTGTCTTTTTTTGTAATTTGGGTGGATGCTCAGCTGATCCTGGTTAACAGCAGCCCTCATCCCAGGTGCAAGGGATCAGACACGGCCCCTGGGCTGTGGGGAGGGGGAATAACCATGTAACAGACAACAGCTGGCTCATGTGGGCATGGAGAGACGTGTTTGTGGCAACCCGGGGTACGCTGAGTGAGGAGGGAGATGTCCAGGGCAGCAGCCCTTGGGAAGGGAAGCACAGCATCTACAGGAGCTGGGGAACGTGAGATGTTTAGAACCTAGGCATGGGAGACGGACAGAAAGGAAGAAGGTTCTTACCTGGCCTGGAATGGGACTTTTCCTCCTTCTCCTCTTCACAGTCCTCCTGCCACACCTTGCACACCAGGTACTGCCAGTAGTGCTTGGAGAGAGCACTCACAGCTCCCAAGTGCTTCCTCACAGCTTCGTACTTCGCCCTGCCCCACGGTCCCCCCTCTGCCACAGGGCCCTGCTCCTCTTCCCAGGGTCCCCGCGCCGTCCCCTGGCTCCCCAGCACCCTCCAGCCCCCCAGCAGCAGCAAGCAGAGGGCCAGCCCCAGGCGGGACGGGAGCCTGCCCTGACCCATGGCGGCAGGTTGGGGATCTCTGGTAGGGTCAGAGCGGACCCTGCCCCAGCTCTGCTGGGTGTCTGCCGGCTCCCGGCCTTCCTTAAAACTGCCCGAGCCGTGATCTCACTTCCTGGCCGCCTGCAATTGGAGTCGCCGGGGGAAAGCGGCGGGGTGGTGTCACGGCGGCCACATCAGACGTGGCTTCGCGCCCACCTGGACCCTGTCCCACGAAGAGCGGCTCCACCAGCCTCCCCTGCGCTGGGCTCAAGACGGCTCTGGCCAGCACCGCGCTGCAAAATCCAGCCCTGTTCCCAAAAGGGGGCACAACCAGGCACCCCCTGTCTCTGATCTGCACGAAACTGGGGCTCGCTCCTCCTGCCAGGTCCTGCCAGCGCTCGCTGGGAGGCGAGCGGTTCCTTTTCCAGCTGGGCTCGAGAGATCCTTAAGGAAGCTCGCTGACACCATGACCAGCCTGCTCATGCCAAGCTGCACCACTGCAGCCCTCCCTCTGCCCTCCACACCACGGCTCCAGCAACAACAAATGCCCAGGGAAGGCAAATAAACTGGTGGGTTTTTAAAATAGCCCAGCAGCTCAGCTGAAGTTTTGCTGCCGCGAATGCAAGAGGCGTCGGCAGTCCTTGTTCCCCAGGGTCATTTCCAAGGGGATACAAAAATAACCGGCATAAACAAGGGAGCAGGAGGCGGTGGATGAGTCAGGCAGCACCGGGAGCTGCTCTGTGGTGCCCAGGCTGTACTCGCTGCCTGCTCTGAGTTCAGTTTAGCAATTAGATCAAAGCTCTAGGACAAACGGTGGCGCTGCTGGCCTCTGGGACAGGTTTGCTGTGTGACACTGAACTTGTGCCGTTCCTCATCAACCCCAGGAAGTGCTGCTGTTTACTTTTACATCAGTGCATCTTCATACACCAGTACATCCAAACACCGAGACAGGTAGGGTGGGCTCCACTCAAGCAGTCAGGAAAAAATAGTTTCAGGTCAGCACAGAACCACCATGAAATCACATACGAGAGCTGAGGTACAACTCATTGTCACCACCAACAACCAGTTTTCTCCAGGAAGCTGTAAACCCTCTCCTGTACAGGGAAGCAGCAAGCGCAGCCATTAGGGCTGGCTGCCTGTGCTTTGGCAGTGGATTCTAAGATCCCATGCAAAGTCTGGCTTTGATTTCGGAAACAAGTACACAAACTCAGCTGTGGAGGGGAGATGAAAAGTGGGCAAGTCTCACATAACCTGCATTTTACCTTAAGCTGCACCCACTGCTGGCTTACTATAAAAGATTAACACCTCTACAAGTGACTAAGCATCAGGAGAAGTCCACCTAACCAAGATGAGGCCAAGGTGCTTTGGACGTAGAAAGAATTTCAAGCTTATCTATCCCACGTGCTCACAAAAATAAAAAGGAGGAGGATATGAAATGCAATTCATCCCGCCTGGCAATTCACTCGTTCGGGTGGATGGGGAGTGGGCTCCAGCACTGCCAAGACATGGAGTGGGGCACATCACCATCTACAGGTGGCTACAAATATTACACATTTACATTAAAGGCTGGTATTAACAAAATTGCCCCCTCCAGCTTCAAGAATAGTGAGGCTAAAACCTTAACATCAGCTGCAATGACTTAAACAGATCTAAAACCAGTGCACATTCAAAAAATCAATTATAAATCGAAATAACTGTAGCCATAGCAAATTAAACTGCTATCAGCTTTTCTGAAAACTAGTTGAGACATCTGAATTGAAGCTTTTTTATAAATGTATATAAAGAAAAACAAAATCATAGCTGTAACATGCAAACTCCACTGTCCCAGGGTGCTTTAGCTGAAGAGAGCTGATCAAAAGGGACAGAGTTCATAAAAAAGATGCTTCCATGTTACAAAGGAGAAAAGCAAATTCTGAAAGATAAAATGATTGACTGTCCAACATCACACCAGCTCTGTAGAACTACAGCATAATTCCTGGGATGTCAGCTTCGCTTAAGGGCAGACCATCATAGGAGCTAGAGGGGAAAATAAGAACAGTTGTTTAGTAACCTGCCAGCTCCACCCTGTCTGACCTGGCTCCGAGCTCCGAGCTTAACAAGGCATTGAAGGAGGGGGAGGGAGGGAGAAAAAAAATCCACTCCCCTAATTCAGTTCCCTTTGCAGGGCCTTAGGAAGGACATTATCCCCATGGACTAGATGGGAAGCTGCAGGAGACCGGAAGAGATCTTAGTGCACTACACTGAGGAGAACTCGCTCATGTCTGACTTGGGAAGGATGGTGCTCAGAAGCACAACAGTCAATGTCTTACTACAACTTGCTGGGATTATATCCACACACGCGCCCTTTTTTTTTCCTGCTTCCTCTGCTGAATCTCAAACACTCTCTACAGCATTTGCTAATGGTCAGCTGGCAGTCCTGCAGGAAGAAGTAGCTGCAGGGATCTGCACGGCCCCAGAGATGAAACCAGGATGCACAGCTTTTCACCTCACAACTGCTTATTCCAAAGCAGTCCTGGTGAGCAGCAATCACCTGATTAAAAATCCATGCTCTCAGGTCAAGTCTTACAGCACAGGTATCATCTAAAAAGAAAGAAAAAACAGCACCACAAAAATGTGTTTATGTCTGGCTTATTCGGCACCCCTAACACAACTTGGTACAACCAAACACACTGAGGGAAACCTTGCAATCCAGGATTTTACAGTGCAGGCTGTATCCGCTGGACAGGGAAATGCTGTGCATCCATCCTTTCATGGTTTTTCCAGTTTCCATACAGCAAATCCTTCTGCACATCCATAGGTGAACTCTTGACAGATGGCAGGAAAGTCTCTCTCCAGCGGCTCAGTGCAACACTGCTATAGAACAGATCACAAAATAAAAGGAAGATCTGTAATACAGGATTTATGGGAAGTCCTTCCCTCCCTTTCCTTTATTTTTTTCCCCCACAAAGTCCTATCCCCAGCTCTCTCTAAAATGTTGAGACTCCACAAAGAAAAAACAACAGAGCACAAGTCCTACATGTGGAGTATATGAGCCCAGAACTTATTTTCAGGATCAATAAAATTTTGTAGGGAAAGAAATTCAGGTAAAGTGCTAATTTTCAAAACCCTTTTTTTTTCCTGTTCACTATTCTGTAAAATTATGTTCATTACATAATCAAAAACACTTCAAAATCTTCCAGTTACATGAATTCTCACTCTGTTACTAAGGCAAACCACTCCAAAATTACATAGCAACAATACAACAAAGTGCTTGTAAAAACAGCTCTCAAAACTAGCTATTTCAGCCTTTCAAAACTTAAAAGCATCTGTAGTTTCTGCAAGTTGTTGAGCTGCTTATACACAAGCAAGAATCCTGTCCTGATCCCTGAGGAAATTAGCATCTCAAAAATGGGGATGGAGGATATGAAAAATTATTGTCACTACATAATGCTAGGAGACAAAAAAAACCCAGAACATCCTCACCCCTCAAGAGCTCCAAAACAAACCCTCAAACCTAGTTCTTACAAAATTCAGCAATGCTAAAGTCCAAAGCTTCAACTAAGAAAATCTGTTTTAAAAAAGCCAGGTGCTTCTGGTGTTTGGCACCACCATGCTGATGCTACAGGCCAGGTCAAAGACCACTCCTGCATTTCTAGGAGCCTTGTCGTTTTTTTTTGGTGACCTGTCCACAGGTGCCAGCAGTGCCCACAGTCCTCAGTAGCTCTCGGTGGCTTCCTTGGGTTCCAAATGCCTGATGCTCAGAACTGCAAGCATCACCCACATCCCACCTCCAAAAAGCTCACTCCACTGGGTTATTAAGAAAACAAGCTTTGATACAGCCAGATTAAACCCCTGTGCTCTGTGGGAACAGATTTTGATGGCTGTTTACTTGTCCCACCTGATAAAAGGGCTTCAATAAAAGCTAAGAAAAGCCAACCATGAATACCTGCCAACTCTATGTACATCTCCTGCCAACTCAGTATACACCCTTGCTCTGTATAACAAAGCAAACCTATTGGGACACAACCAAGAAATGAGCCTGGGTGCCTGCAGATGCGGGGCCATGGGATGCACTTTCAAAAGCAAAAAAACCCAAAACTTACTCTCACTTAAAGCTAGATGTGTTCTTCTTTTATGCCACTTTGGGACACCCTTTCTTCAACATATCCTTCCTTACTGACAAAGCTCTTGCAAACAACCCGCACATTTGAAGCCATCCTTGGAAATACATAACTGGAATAAATGCCATTGATAATTCTTAGTGAAGAAATAACCGTGAAACATCAGTAGCAAAACACTCTAAACATTCAGCCCACTGCATGTTGGAACAAGAGAGGGAGAGACAGGCGGGGAAGAGAGAGAGATTTAAACAATCCATCAGTGTTGCTTTATTAAAATCTTTATTCACACAATGTTGCTTTATGCGGGATCTGACCCCGGGGGATACAAGTAGAAAGTCATGATTGCATTCTCTTTTCTTATTAGCAACCTCCATTTGTGCAGCTGCTCCCAGGGGCAATCCTCTGACAACTCCGAGAGAGGCGTCTGTTTCAAGCATCTTGCTCCAGCTGCCACAGCAAATAAATTACCTTCTTAATAAATTAGTATTTTTCAGTTGAAGTTTGTTTGGCAAGACACACTCCAGTTCATTAGCTGCTGGAAGAGGAGCCGACTTCAGTGCCTCCTCCAGCCCAACTGCTGACTTAGGAAGGAGGAGATAAATAGCAGATGGCTGATGATGCTCTCCTTTTAATTAGTTCTTGATTTCTGTGCTTCAAGTGCTCTGATATTACTAACATCCACAACCCAACCATTTTGTAACATCTGGAGCCAACAGATTACAGTGTGCACAGCGAGCAAGGATGAGAAGTTGTCATGAACACCTTGTTGACAGCGCAATAGCACCTGCCTCACGAATGACACAATTTTTCAGAGATTCAAGCAGACCCTGTTTGCATATGGATGCTGCTTCTTATTTCCTTTGCAATGGTTACAATTGATTTTAAAATTTTCTCAGGTTTATGTATTCAAGACAGACAACAATCATGGCCAGAATGCCAGAGGTTATCAAAAGGCCAAAATGAGATCTTCCTGATACTGGGTATGAGAGGAATTTATTCTTTCCTGCTGCAGAACACCAAGCTCCACTGGCATTTACAGTGACTAGAAGTATCCTGCCAAAACAAAGAATAAAAAGCGCAACCATTTCTTGCTTCCTCCTACTGATGATGCCGGACTTCATGCCCTTTGTTTATGAGTAAACTAATACAGTGCTTTAAATCTTTGACATTCATACTGGGGGAAAACTTAGCCCCCCAAGTTCCATCTGACAGCTTCTGCTTAGAGCCCTCATGAACAAGCAATACATAAGCCCTGAAAACTAATTAGATTTCACAAAGACAGAATGACTTTTTGGAATCCATTATTAAATCAAATGTAAATGATCAAGACTGATTATATAGAAATCAAACCATCGAATTTTGGTAGATCCTTACCAAAATATTAAGTGC
Organism: Nycticryphes semicollaris; assembly: GCA_013400055.1. NCBI lineage: Eukaryota > Metazoa > Chordata > Aves > Charadriiformes > Rostratulidae > Nycticryphes > Nycticryphes semicollaris. The sequence goes on from VXBJ01003466.1 coordinate 283,963, forward strand.
TTATGATTAAGCTCAAAGAGAAGAACACACTTAAGAATGTTACAAGCCACTACCATGTGCTTCACCGTCTCCTCTTCGTGTAAATAATCTTCAGTTTCTTGGGAAACAGTTTATGCCAAAATGCCTCATTATGAACCTATTCTGCTTCAGAATTAATGCATTCATCAACCACTTAACTGTTGCCCATGGTACTTCCCAACGTTGTCTGGCTCAACCACCAGAATGTGACTGCCAGCCAAGCAACAGACCAGCTCAGCCAGGCAGGCCTCAGGGCAGTCCCTGCACGGCTCCTGTCCAAGCTCACCACCAGCTGAGGGCACTCACTTCTGCCCCAAGGGAACCACAAGGCACAATCCACACTGGTGTGTTAAACTCACCAAAGGACCATGGCCTCTAAAGCATGTGTTGATATATCAAGTACAGCAATAAACAGGCACTAGCTCAACACCAGTGTCTTAAAAGCTGGCTGTGCCTTACAGTCCTGACCAGTAGCACCAGCAAATATCTCAACATCCCAATCCTGACTGTGGGGCGGTCTGTGATGTGGCCAAGTCCAGAAAAGATCTAGAAGAACGTTAAGCTTCAATTTCAGGTAAACAGTTGCATTCTATTTTCAAGATACTCTGCTCAGGCAATGACAAAAAGACTTCAACAAAATAAAACTGCAATTTAAAAAATAAACTCTCTCACTAACACCTCTTTGATCAGGTACAGCAGCAGGTGCAAGAACAGGAAACAGCTCTCTATCTACTGCAGAGCTAGAAAGGTCTTGACAGACATATCAAGGGAAAGGTCTTAAACTGACTTTTTGCTGCTCTTGCTTACAAGTCCAATAATACATAATCGTTTTGGGAAGTGAGATCTTTCCTTCCTTCTAAGGACCATACTGTCTGAACTGAAAATTGATACAAGACACTTAAATTTGGAAAAGTAGTGACAAAGCTGCTTCCCTTCTGGAGACAGATTCAGACCTACCGCAAGCCTGGTAAGTTTTATGGCCAGAAGCTCATCCGCAGTGCAGGCTGACACAGCGCTGAAGGATGACAGCGCTTGCACAAGACAAGCGCTACAAGTCTGCCCTGAAAAGCCAGTTTAAACCAACTCTATCTATGGCAAAACCATCAGGAGTGACGACCCCAGGATGACCACCCCAGTCAGAACATCACAGTGGGGATTGCAGGAAGCAGCTGGGGAAGGCAGAAATCTTACTGGAAGTGCTCCCGACTTCACAGCTCAGCCACAAGCCAGGCCTGGTAGACGGTGGGACTTAAAAACTGCTGGTGTCCACAAAACAGCATCACTGAGCTGTGATTACAACATCAAGCAGCAGGAAGCACATCTCCGTATGAGATGAAGAAAGACCATAGCTCAGGGTTCCCTCCACTCTTCAGGGCCTTGCCCAATGCTGTGGGTTACTCTGGAAGTCCAGCAATACACCTCTCTTTCCCCAGTGCAACACACCCAGATGCCCCACATGAAACAGGGCACAGAGTAAGCAGCATGACCCCACTTTGCTTAGCGGAACCTGCTTCTAAGGACAGATTCTGTCCTCCTCCTCAGCTACAATATAATCAAAATTTGGTTAACAGAGACAGGACTGTGAAGGTATTTTCTTTACTCAGATCTCGCCAGATTCCTTATAAATGGAAACAGTGACTGGACATGTGGAAACTTACTTTAACCCCTTAATTACCAAGTGCTGTATAACCACCCTGTCCTTCCCTAGATCTCCAACCCTGTGGATAAATCTTTGATAGGACTTCAGCAAAAACACTGAAGCATTATCACATGAGGCAAACCCTTTTCCCAGCCTTTTATCGAGGAAAAGTCAACTGAGCAGCAGAGGTCCCCTCTCCCACCCATAATGGCATTCAGAAGAACATCCCACCCCCGGGGGTGGCACAACTCTTCAGTCTAATAATTATTTTATTCACCACTTCCACTTTCTCTAGAGAAGCAGCAAAATACCTAACCAGCTCACAGCTGATTATGTACAACCCTGAATCAGACAAAAACTCACAAGAGTATATGTGGGGAAAAGAAAGGGAGAGGATCGTACTGGTTCATCTCCATTTGTCCCCTCTAGATTCAGTCCACAAATTAGTGTCTGTATTCCACACACTTCCACCAACACCAAGAGCCATTCTTATCCAGTACAACGTCCACTGCCGGCAATGGACACACCACAATGGCCAAGATGCCGTTACAGGCACTGAGCCGTCCAAGGCTCCACAACTTCCCACCTCTAAAAGCCTGTGTCACCTCTGTTTCTCTGGCTCAGAAGCTCTTCTGTTCATTTCAGTCCACCTTGGCCACAGCCTTTCCGAACTGATTGTGCTGTTTTTCTATCGCTTTTTTGTTTGTTTGTTTTTAAAAAAGGAGTTTCATCCGTGTTCCACTACAATTACAAATGAGACAGAGTCATCCTGTCTTCCACCAGTACAACATCTGGCCCAAACTGGTCTGTGCACTGCTTCACTGTAGCCAGAATGCTGAGAAGCCGCTGGTCTAGGGCATCCAGATGAGGGTCAGAAAGCACTGGTGAGATGGGGTCATGCGACATAGCAGTTTTTAAGGCAGACTTCAGCACTCCATTCTTCAGGTAATTAAGTCTGTTCCAGGTAGAAACCCGGATGCTGCAAAAGAAATACAAACACATCATCATACCACTGTCTAGCTGAAGTCCCATCAGCAATACCAAAGTCAACCTCTTGAGGGAACCTGTTACACCAAGAATGGTATCTTACTACAAAAGTTGCTTTGGGATGGGAGGGTCCAGGTATTAACTGCAATCATATGCAGTATCTAAGTGAAACTTGAATACTGAAGGTGAAGAATAAAGAATCTGTGACATAATTCTTACGTTATAGAGGAACATTTTCAACTGCTAGCTGGGAAGTGCTTCAGTCTTGAGGCCTCCCAGACACAATTTGAAAAGGAAAGAAAATTAACAGTCTGGCTGTTAATTCAAACACAAAACTCATGTCACCTCAGGAAGAGTGTGATTATTTGTTGGTCAGTGATAAAGGACAAAAGTCAGTTGACTGAACTGCCAAGAAAGTGAACACAGCACAGACGTTTCTGCTTCATTGGCCATTGAACTTGTTCATGTCAGCCTATCTGAAAACTATTGTTCTGTGAAGTCTCTCCTGGGATTCTCCCCCAAATTTTTGTGGTTTTGCACCACTGGTCTAAACTTTTTTAGAGGCTTTTGACAGCCTCTAAAGAAACCAGCAATATAAGGAAAGTGTTGTAACAAACGTAGGGTTAAAACAATTACGCATATGAATTTTTATATGGTATTTGCCTGGCATCAGAAAGAAAGGGTATCCGAAAAGCAGGAAACTGCCTAGATGAACTTCTCTTATGATTGCATTTGGGGGAATCTACATGAGAAAGACCCCAAAAGATTCTCATAAAGCAGGATGTTAAATATGCATTTAAAATTAATGGAGAAAAACTAAAGAATTTGAAAATCATTTATTTTAACTGTTCTCCATATGGATTCTAAAAGAACCTTGCAGAATGTAGACCAGGTGTACTGTAGCATGGATAGAGCCTTGCTTAGTGCAAAAAGGGGTTGAGACATCAGGCTTTCTACAGAGTTCCCAGGTTTCACGGGCCTTGATGAATTTGGGGGACAGAACCTTCCAAGGGCAGAAGCTCAAGAACTCTCAACTAAATACTTAATTTGGAAGGCTTAAAGGAGTTGATGTTATCTTGAAGCAACAGAGGCAGCAAATGCAAAGATCAGTATTTTTCTTCCTGGAACATTTATCTATTTGTTACTGAGAAGTAGCAATGGCCTGGTGAGAAAGTCCCCACAGAAAACAGAAATCAAGTCACAGCCTCTGAAAATAAAATGAACAAAAACACAGCTCACAAGACCAAAGCAAAAACAAAATCCTGCAAAAAATCTACAAACTTCACTTTGAAAGCAACACCCTGAGCAGTGCTGCAGTCTTGTTTAAAAAGAACATTTGAAAATGAAGGTAATTAAGTTGCCAGACACGTTGAGTCTTTGCTTCTGTCAGGGAGAACTCAAACTGTGATGTGAACTTTTATTCAGCTGGAGCTGGATGCAGACAGCTGCAGATGCAAAGTACCTGTCACACTGACTAAGGATTGATTTGAACCAGTGACCTAAAGGTGAGACTACTTCTACAGTCTGCCATCTGACTTACTGCCTTAATGAAAATGTATTTCTCAGCTTCTCGAGCAGTGAAGATACATCAAACACAGTATCTCAAAACCACAAAGCACTGTGTACCCGAGTGAACATTTTCAGGTTACCATAAGGCTTCAAACTGTAAAATTGTATCGCAAACCTAAGGACAGAGACTGCATAAACGAAGTGAATAGCACCCCTGCATTTGACTTACATGCAGCACTGATAAAGAGGAGCTAAGATACTTCTTTCATCCAGGGCAGGGTTTCCAAAGCTGAAAAGCAAAATCAAAACCAAGTGAACCAGTTGAACTCCTAATGTTGTTCTCAACATCAACAAATTTGTAAAGAACTAAAAAAAAATTAATACTAGACAATTTCATGCTCCAACAGATCAAATAATTTAAAATATAAACAGGCTATGACCAATTACAGCTATAATTCTCAACATCATCAGCTAATGTACCAGATAAATGGAAGCAACACCAGTATACCTAATTCTTTATCAGATCAGGGCACCTTAGAAAGAAACTTCAGAGGAGTTTAGAACTTGAGCTGGGAAAAGGAATAATCGGTATTCTGGCCAGACTTAGTACAACAGTTTAACAAACAAGGTGATCAACTTTAACATTTCATGATCACACTTTCTAAGGGATGCCTGCCAAAAGGATTTCATAGTATTTCACACACATGCTTTTTTTTTTTAATAATAGTTTCACCCCCCTCATAATGCCTGCTTTCAACAAAGAACTTTTCCCTCAACAGATAACTTAGTCTAGTTCGGCATTATTCTGCTCAAATAATTCTTTTACTATTAGTTTTAAAACTGGAATAAGCTCCCCAGGGAAGTGGTCACGACATGAAGGAGTGTCTGGATGATGCCCTTGGCCATATGGTTTAGTTTCAGGTAACCCTGGAAGGAGCAGAGATTTGGACTCAATGATCCTTAGGGGTCTGTTCCATCTTGAGATATTCTAAGATTTTATGAAAAAACTGTTCCCCTACCCTGTCTCTCAAAGGAGCTGGAAGAATTTGCTTTCAAGAATACAATTTACTTCTGGGCCTGCAAAGCCCCACTGGAAATGTTTTCATAACGTTGTAAATACATACCATAATGAAAGGTCTGACATGACCTTCAACTATCATTCAATTCCAGTGGCTAATACGTTAATTTCCTCCTAACACATTGCCAGAGCATTATAGAAAGACATTTTTTGCCAAATTCACCTAAAGCAGTCTGAAAGCAGCAATAATTAAGCAGTCCCAAGGTGGAATGCATCCTGCTGACATAAATGAAGGAGTGTTACTGAACAGGCTGATGTATAAAGACAAAATACTCAATTCAGCCACTGCAGACAAATTACAAAGGAAGGAAGGAAGGAATCCACTACACAAAAGGCAAATAGGGAAAGAAATGGTAACTCCAAGCCTTCCAGACTTGATCTGTCTAGGTCGGAGGTGTCAACTGCTGTGTACATGTTGTGTAAGCAGTATGTAAAGCCACCACAAGGCAGACCCTGGCACAGGAATGGCCAGACCTAACCACAAGAAGCCGGTTCATCTGCAGAAGGGGAAACTCACTGTCACTGCACATCATAGTGCCCATCAGAAAATAAGTAAATGGGAGTCTCTGGACTAAATAATGAGAAATAAAAATACTGGAATAAGTTATCTTTGTTTCTAAGAAAAATTAAACAAATTGTTATGATTTAAACAAGGCTGTATCTTCAACAGGATTTTTAACTTGAACTGTACCAGCCAACATACAAAAATTATAGCAAAGACAGAACTACTCTCATTTTAAACACATATCCTTAAGAGTAAAGTCTGGCCTCAAGGAGGACTTCTCAGTAGTTCCTCTCAGTTACCACATGCTTCATAATAGGCTATCAGTACTATCTCCATTTTAAACTTTTAACCTTTTGAAGCCAGAGCAGACAGATCCAGAAGGCAGGGAATGCCAAATTATTCAGAGACATGTTTTGAAAAGATCTACTTTTACTATAGCACTCACTAATACTTCGTAGTAAATAATAAGTTTTTAAGCTTCCATTAATTAAAAGCATAAAAAGGAGGGGGCTTTTCTGTTGATAAGAGAGACACAAGCAAACCTTTGAAAGTTAGTTGGGGAAAGATAAGGTCATACTGTGCTAATTTGACTACTTCTGTAGTTTGAGTAAGGTTTTGCCGGAAGCAGTGATAGTATCTACAGCAGAGAGTAAGCATCACACCCTAATGCCTGGTGAGTAATTTCTGATAAGAAGCTTTGGATTTTTAGCACAAAAACTATTAATGAAAAATTTAGCAAGAGTAAGAAAGAACAGAGAGGTACACAGCAGATAAACACATGCCCTTGTGCTCGCCACTGCCTGGTCACCAGGATTTCCCTTTACCTTTTGGCATTATCCAGGAGAATGAGCATACTGGCTCCTTCATCATCCTGGAAACTCTCATAGTGATGCCGGTCAGCATTCCCGATCAAATAGTCAAAGATAGCGGTGTCAATGATATCAAGGAGACGAGGACCCGAATCATAAGGTGAAGTCTTCTTCACAGCATCACAATAGCTTTCATCATACTCCCACCTGGAGGCCATCAAGAGAAGCCAAATCAAATCTTCAAGGAAAGCACATCAATGGGATTTATAGCTGTCCCTTTATTCACATGAGCACGTAAAGAAAAGGTGAGTGCAGCAGTCAAGTCTATATAAAGAAGAGCTAGAAAAAAAGTGTTTTATTAAAAGACTAAAACTTGTATTAACAGCTTAGTTTATGAAGTAAGCTATAGTTTCAGTGCAAGGTTACACATCATCTTCATACAGAAAACAAGTTCAGAGTTTGCTACCTTACTGCTCACAATTCAGGAGTGGTTGGGCTGCCTCAGGGCAAGATTACCATCATGATTGCCTCTGTTAACTTCCTAAGGAAATTCTAACTAACCTAACTAACTTCAGTACTGTGTCTAATCCTATTGCCTTGACCTGCTTCCATCAGTCTTGCTTTCCAGTGATCCTCTTCATTTTTTCTATCTAATGCAAATAACCTCATCATAGTTACTAATGACCTCCTCTGTCCCAAGGAGAAAGGCCTCCTATGTGTTCATTCTCTTCCACTCACAGTTGTCTCTTTCCTCCCCCTTTGCTTTCAGTCTCTCATCTTCCCCACTGGCGATATTTCTGACTTCCTTTTTCTCTCCTCTACCTCTACACGTAAGCTAGGCATGCACTTGTGGTCTTGTAACACGGATGTCAAATCTCAATTCTCCAAAGCTAGGATTTAAATTTTTCTTATTTTCTTCTTTACAGTATTCAAAGCTATTCAACACCAAACAGTCAAGTCTCTGGTGTATACCCTTTCCATTTGTCAGTCTAAATAACAAGTACATCTATAACATCTTCCATGTAAGGACCGAAACAACCATTCACAAAATAGCAGTTAAGTTGGAAATGCCTTAAACCATCTGCAGACTGGAGACAGAAATGGAGGAAACAAGCTGTAGAGACTCACTGGCATGCTCAAAATTGCAGGGAGTCATGAAAGCAGGGAGAAGACCAGAATTTCACTACTAGAACTGTCACATACCCCACCTCATCTTCTAGAGGTCTGAAGCCCAAGTTCCCAATAACCCATCTTTCCTCCAGTTATCCAAATAAGAGTAGTCAAAAATTTATCTTCTCAGCGTTTTTTTGACATGTCACACACACCCCTCAAATGCTCTCTGTTTCATCAAGGTCCAACTCAAAGCACAAATCCACAATGCAAAAGTCTCTGAACATACTCTGAACTTGTACTGGATACATTTTTTTATGCTACATCCTTCTCTCCCTCAAGTGTTTCTCTGTCCTCTCATTTTACTTTAAATCAGTACTTAATCTCCTTGCAACAGTTTTTCAGATATACTGTGCCCTCTCTTCTCATTTGCCTTTCGGTTTTCTCAAGATGGATCTTTCTCCGACATTTATTTCTGATAATTTATATTGTATTAGCATAGGACTTTGAAGGTCAGGGATTTTATCTATTACATGTCTATTAAAAATTATGTACACTAATGTGACTAAACAAATTACGTCAAAAGGTCAACTCAGTCAAGAGTAGCAGCAGCTAAATCTGAAAAAAAAATAAATAATCTAGTTATATTTCCATGATTACCAGACAAAGGAGAGCATGACATCTAGAACATTAAATTCTCCTGATGCTCTCAAAGTGAAAAGCTCAACAGGACAAGGTGCAGAACAACAGAACCATGCAATCCCATCTGAACACAGCAAGAGCAAGTAAGTTCAAAATACACCAAATATCAAATCAGCACAGGTATCCTGTGTAAGCAGGCAGTTTATGATGAAAAACAGTCTCAAAAAAAAAAAATCAACCCACCTCTGGAAATTCAGTCAATTCATTACTGCAATTTACCATATAGTAAATATAGGTTATTTTGACCTGTTGAAAAGGAGGTAACATCTGCTGCTCTAAAACAATTCAATGAAGCCTTTGGATGTGATTGTTTCTGAACAATCACGTCATTGGAAACCAATGAATATTTTAGATCAAGGGGAAAAAAATAAAATAAAAAAAAAAAAATCTTTCCAGTCATTTGTTGAGGACAAACTTAGAAAAATTTACTAAGCTCAAAACCATGTGCTCTGCTTATGGCAAAAAACATCTCCAGCCCAAATATTCGAACATGTTGCCTCTGTTGTGTAAGATTGCTAGATCCCATGTTTGTTCTTCTCTGAAAGCATTCTTTAGCTGCTCAGCACAGTCACCAAATATTGATGCTACTCAAAGCAAAGAAGAACTTTTCAGTGACTATCTACTTATATCTACTTAATCTAAACCAGCTCCACAGCTCTTGAAACAAATTACAAGGACAATGAAATCAGGTCTGGCAGAAAACACCACAGTGCTACCATATTTTAGTACACCACAGAGAGGCACAGTGTCAAAAGAAGGTCTAGTGGCACAAGACAAGAGTCTTGGTTTGCCCAGAGCCAAGATTTTTCAGAGCTTGGAGTGACTTACAGTGGAGTACTGTTCCAGACAAAATGTAGGAAAAGAACAGCACTCAGCATTGTGGAAGACAATGAAGATTTCTTTCTTGCTTGTTTTCTTTTAAATTTCATCCTATATTTTTGACTTCTATTGCCATATCAAGAAAGTTGTCAGCAAAACTCCAGGTTTCAAGAATACCTGCTCCTTAATTAGCCACTCTATTGCAAGGGTACTTCTAGCACAAATTATCGTCAAGAAAGAATAACCCTATCATGTGTTCATACCTGGCAAGTTTTCCTTCACGGTAAGTCCTACCCCATGGGTGCCGATGCTTCTGAAGAGGCCAGACATCTGGTAGCCACAATGTAACTGACCCCTCCATGATGTCCCCATCTGCACAAGCTGGTTCTGTTTCCCGACAATAGTAGCACTTTCCATAGAAGCAAGTGTTATTACCTTAAAAAAAAAACCAAACAGGTGTCAAAAGAATAGAACTTAATCCAACAGATGCCAACTGAAGTTGAGAAGCATATGGTTACAGTAGATCCATTCCTGCAATAGAATTTCATTGTACTTGACCTCAAGCTTCCTATCTCCAAGAGAGAGGACCTCAAAAGAGCACCTAAAAAGACATCTATTAATTTAAAGCAACACTAGAGACTAATATTCAAAGGAGAGGGTAATTATATGTTGTATCACACTGACAGTTAATATAACACTGCACTGTCAACAAGTTTTTGTGATCCCTTTCTAATCCTTAGGGCCCTGACTTTGCAACCTCAGCGCTATTTCTTCCCAAATCCACCCATTTCTTTAGTTCATGCTCCACAGAACCAGTGGTGCCAAGGAATCTAAGGAAAGGCAATGAAAATTTCTGAAGCCACACTTTTTTCAAGTCAGCATTTCTGCTAGAACACTGCTTAGTTATCTTGGCTGAAACTAGAAAAAGTCAAGTGTGCCTGAAGCAATCTGAATGCAACAAGTTTGGCAAAGCAGAGCTACTCTCATCTCAAAGTTACACCTTGTAACTGAAAGTATTAGGCAAACTTAGTAGGTGAGACTGTCAACAGTGCTTGGAAAAGAAATATACAGAGGCACGCATATTTATCAGCTGTAATGAACAATCATCTCTAGAGCTTTCTCATATAAAAAAAAAAAAGGAGTAATAATTGCATATTTAATGAAAAGCCAGAAGGAGTTGAGACTCCTGGTAGGAGTTCACATTAATTCCCCTTAAATGTCCTTCACCACATTATTCCTGTAAGCAACATATGGAAATTCTGACACATTTCGTTATGAATGCTCAGCAGACTCCACTGTAGAACGAACAGCACCTAACACTGATGCATCAGTTCTATAAATCATCCCAAATCACCACTGTGTTCACATTAAATAGAATTCAATTTTTTTCCATAGAGTTTTCTAATCACCTCTGACAGCACAGAGAAAATTCTTACTCAAAAAAAATCCTATCTCAGCATGAGGGAACACAGGAAAGTTACAGAGGGAAAAGCTACTTGGAGAAAATGAAATCCTCCTCCCCTGCCAAATGGGGTTATACAAGCGTTACGATCTCTTTTGGCACAGAAAGATACTTACCAGCTTCCTGTATCATAGTTAACTGTTCCACAACTGTGTCAGATTCTCATGGCTCTTTTTCCCATGGAAAAAAGACTGTTCATGGACTGCACAATCCACAAAATCCACTTACCCACAGTCATGAAGGTACCCAGAAGCTGCTCTGTGGCAACTGGTTTGATCTCTGTACGTAGATTCACAAACCTGCCAACCACCAATGGAGCTCGTCGGAAACCCAGAATTCTGATTTGGGGTGGAAAAAACATGACATGAGAATTTGCAACAGAGACAGCAGATCTAAATTAAAACAAAACAAAAACAGTCTCTGTGCCATTGTCTAAATTGAGATGACCAGGAACAAAGAATAAAGTTGGAACCCTGCCATGACTTCCTCTCTTTTCCACAGCAAAGTAAAGAAACTAATTTTTTTTAAGTGCCTGGATGTTAAACTTGCTTTATAGGCCATCAGTGACATCTCTTTATTAAAGCATTTACAGCAGAGCAACACAGGATGCACCGTGCTCCAACTCTCAGAAATTAGACCTCATAGCACAAATATCCATCATCTGTCATGTGTACAAGGCTGAAGTGGTAACCATATAGCCTTTGGGCTGGTCACTTGGAAAGATCATTTATAATTTAAATTACTATCTATTAAAATGTTATGTGTAAGCCTATTCAATTATACCTGAAAATAAACAATCTAGGAGTTATTTTGCTTGGCATGAGAGGGGAGAAGGGAAGAGAGAAAGGTAGAACAAATCTAAATGCCTGAAGCATCTGGAAAAAAAAGAGAAGCGGGAAGAATAATCGTAAAACTTGCAGTCACACTATGATCCAGATTCCACTCCCATGTCTGCCACAGTCTTTGCTCTGCGACCACAGATGACTTGGGTATTCGCACTGTATCTTACCAGTGCTTGAAGGAGAAGTACAAACACCAGCACAATGTCAGCACCACTCTCTTAACGTACTTTTGATACCCTTTTTGGTAGTCTTTGCATCTCAGAAAAAGAGACTAAAAAGGCACCATCCCTTCTGCCAAAGGGACAATCTATATGCCACAGAGATACTGGGAGAGTCACTCTAACAGCTGCAAAATAATTTTTAAATATTCAATGAGTAAACCCCCTTCCCTAAATAAAAAATACCTCTAGGAAAGGGGAAAACAAAATCTGCCTGAACAAATCACGTATGGATAAAGACAAAATTCTTAGTCAATACAGAGAGTTATGTACAGCTTGAGAAAATGCAGGTGTGCCAAATAAATAAGCACAGAGCTTAGATCTGGAAAACCTGTACCTGTATTTTCAGAGCCATAGCTGAAAAGCCACTGCCCTGCATAGCACAGCCTCCCCAGTAGTGCCAACCACACAGCATCATTCAGATCCTTCCTGAGACAATATCACCCTCAACAAAATATGTAACTGTCACCATTCAAAACAAAGGTACATGCTGAAGTTACGTAGGCAGGTAGCTTCTGCTAGGTATTCTTGAAGAATACAGAGGTGCATATCCACAGAGACAGGAGAAAGGTCAAAAAAACAAGCACAAAACCACAACCGAATAGAGAGCAAGGACGAGCTAAGAAAGAGGGGTTCGGACACTGGAAAGATGCTTTGAATCGTTGCTTTACAAAGTTTGATCACTGTATTTTCAGAGACATTGAAGTACATATGCTTCTTGAAAGCATAAACAGACAAGAATGACCCGGCTACATCATCTTTCTTCAGTCTTAAAATACCCTGATCTTGGCCCACCACCTCAAGATTGCAACACCAGCAACGGGCATTACACAACTAGTTATCACCAAACCTTCCTAGCATTACTGATTTCCATTGCCGGTGCAATAAATAAGTTCCACAGAATAATTATCACTAACAAACATATCTTTTACCACCATTTAATTCAGTCACAGCAATGAGCCTCTTATTTATGTAATGAGAAGCCTCAGTTTCAGTTCAACCATTCTATTCATTATTATATTTGTCCCTCCTTATTCCCCTTCTCAAAACTTTAGGTCTTTTCGTGTGAGAATTTTTCACATTTTTAATTATCTGCAAAATCTCCAAAGTGCCAACATAGTTGTCTTATAATGAGAAGACCAAGACTGCTCATTTATTCTAGATGAAACTGCACGTCTAACTCATATTTTATAACTATTAACATTCAGTATTTGGTATTTTCTGTCCAAGTCTTTGTATGTCCTTTAACTTTGTTTTTCTTCAGGTAATTGCACCTCCAGTTCAGGTCCACAAAACTACTGGGGTACCCCGAATAAAATTAATACATGAATAGCTGCTTTTCCTCTAGGATGCACTGATTCATAATTAGGCTAGACTAAATAGTCTAGACATTAGACTTAACATTTTAGTCTACTGGGCATTAACTTACTAATTCAGCATTTCAGGCTCTTCCACAGGATTTGGCTAAGCTCTTTCTTCTGTAATAATACAGAATACCAGTTACTTCAGTACTCATTCTTCCTTTTCAGAGTTCTCAAACAAATCTTAAATGTTAGAATCTTGCACAGATGTTTGAAATTAAGTTTTCAAAAAAAAAAAAACCACTAATATTTTTTTATTTGTGGTTTCAATGTAATACATTGGCAGGTTTAGAAATAGCTCATATCTGAAAAAGTGTCTACCAGAGACAGTAAAACCAGGTAACTCAGTAGTTCCATACCTATCCAAGTGAAAGGCTGCCACTTCTGCATTGTGTCTGTCGTAGCCGGCATATGGTTCTCCTTCCACTACATAATCCCTGGCATATCTGTAATTGAAGTAAGTCAAACAAAGTGATTCATGCAGGATTCACATCAACTCTGCTGTTCAGAGTAACAAGTGCAATAACAGTGCTATGTTAAACAGACTCTGGGTTGCTTTCAAATTGCTTTTCTCTCTGCCAATGGGAGAGAGAAAAATTATTAATGAGATTAAATAGCATACAGACTATTGATGTAGTAAATAAGGAGGAAAGGTCAATAATGTACAGTGGTCTCATGAGCTTGGGAAGTGGTGCCCATTCAAACTAATGAGTTTTAATTCAACCATATGCCAAGTCACATCTAAAAAACAAAAAGCACAGACCCAGCTACAGATCAGGGGACTATTTGTACTGGAATGCAGCAACTCCAGAAATTATTTTGGGCTTAGAATGGATGAAAATACAATCTGATATTGTGGAAAAAATGCCAAATGCAATCTTTAGTAACTAGAAGATCAGCAAGCATGAATCTGAGGATAATACAGGATATAAAAAGATCCTTTATTCTGCTGTAGAAAAGATGTAATGAACAGCAAGAAACAGAAATTAGATGCTCATTACAAAAACAACGGTATATTTTGATGAAATGGGGGGCTTTTGTTTCTTTTTCTTTTCTTTTGTAATAGATGTTACTTAAATAGTCAAGGCAAACACAAACTTCTGAGATTCATGACATTTCGATTAGGTCTAGATGGTGCTTAAGAAGCATGCTTCAGATGAGCACAAAATACTACAATTAGACTGGATCTCATGGAATTTTGAAATGATACAGCTAACCCTAAGACTATGTCCTCAAAGTCAGGTCTTTTGTATGTGCTTACAGGAGGCTTTTCAAACCATGGTCACATTTTGAAAGCTGCACAGCGAAAACTTATTTGGAAAAAAATACAACCAACTTCTTGCTTCCATACACAGTAGGCATCTAGTCCTTTCTAGAGCAAAGGTGGTAAATAAAGACAATTCATTCTTCTTACCCAACCAGTAAATTTTCTCAAAATAGTTTTTAGTAATAACTTTCACATACCTTTCAGAAAGAGTCTAGTTAAAGAGACTTATCTTGCAACAACAGAATAAAACTCTACCTACAAGCCTACCTATTCAGCAGTCACCAACAGAACATGGGTCTACCAGTAAGGCCAGGGCCATACTGTCTAGCATTCCTACAAACTGTCTAGCGTTCCTATAAACATTCCCAGCTGCATATGTCCTTGATGGAGCATAGTCACCGTGTTCGCCTGCACAGACATTCCATTATGGGAATGTAATTTAATGCTTGGTGAAATGCTTTGCAGCGCTCACTTATACAGAAAGCACTATAGAAAAGCCATGTCTTGTTACTGCATTTATTGGACAAGCGGCCTGTCGTACCACCAAGACTTGTGTGTGAAAGGTTCACACTGTTTAACCACAGCCAAGCCCCACAGTGAAGCTCTAGCCAGACCCATAATTGGCCATACAGAAACAGGCCTGTGAATTCAAGAAGCGGAGGGCAGATTTTTTTTTTCTCATTCTTTAATAATTTATTCACATGACAGAAAAACTTCACGCTTGCTCAACCCAATATCCTTTGCAGACAGATGTCCTCATTCCATGATTCCATTCCACTTTACATTTGCAGTGCAATCCATAAAACACACCTGCCTTACGTTTTTTACTTTTTTCTCTTTTCCTTTTCCCCAAAGGCAAATGGTTCAAAAAGCTTTACAATTGTGCACAGGATTCTTCATAAATGTTCAATCATGTCAATTTTCCCTGTGGATCACCATAAACAGTGGGCATACCCAGGAAATATCACTAGTCACCCATTCGTACATTGCTCCTCCAGTATTCACTATTGGCAGACAGGAAACCTGGGGCTTTCACTCTGATCTATCTAGCCTTTTTACAGTCTTCATACAGCTACACCAGACACCCAGATCCACTTTTAAGACCACTGTCAGCTTTCACTCCTTCCCTGTTCTTGAACTGCATTTTCTTGTGGCAGTTTAACGTGGCCCTTACTCAGGAAGAGCAGGCAGACTCCTCCCCTTGCTGCCAGAACCTGCACTTCCACAATGAGGAAAGCACTGCTTAGAAACATCAGGCTTAACCACCATTCCTTGAGGGCTGAACACCATGATTATGCTTTTAACCTGAAGACGGGCTGTTTAAGCGTCAAAGCTATACTGCCTGAGAGATGTTGGCACAGCAATCTAACACCACTAGACGACCAGCAAGGCTCTATACTGTCTGTCTCACAGAAAGGTCTTTCCATTTATGTATAAATTTGTAACAAACATTAATGCAACAACATTAATAACAAGGAGCTATTAATTCAGTCATTGAAGGCAGTATTTACCTCTTGGGTTTGAAGACAACCTTCTGTCCTCCTTCAAGTATTAGCAAAGCTTTCAGTTGGGTTCCTTTGTATCCCACATCAGCTTTTATGATTTTCTTTGTTGTCATGGCATGCATAACAGCCCCTAGCTCAGGTGTCTCCTCTGGATACACCTCCCGGGGCACCACCCATTGGGCAGCAATCTCCCAGGGGGACTGCAATGTATGGTCAAGCCGAGGGTCCAGTTCTACGTGAAGGCTTGCCATCATACGGTGAAAGGCGCGCTGGTCCTCACGGTTGGCAGCTGAGGTGTCCAAGTTGTCAATGAGGAAAACTTTTGTGAAAATGAAGATGACAAGGAGGATAGCCAACAGCACAACTCGCTGCTTTAGCTTCATGGTGACCTTCAACCCTTCTCCCCTGACCCTTTCTTCCAAGTGTTACAGGAAGTCTATTGGAGATCAGGGTGAGGAAGGGGATGTTGGCTAATGAATTTCATTCATAACTTCCATTGTGAAAGAGGTATCATCACTGAAGCATCTCCTGGTACCCCTAAAAATAAACAAAACATAAACTTACAAAACTGCATTCCCGCAGATCCTGCCAAACTCTAAATCAAGTTTATTCTTGGAACATAAGTCTGCACTTATATACACTTGTATCCTAAAGCCCAAACACATGAGGTTTGCTGTCTTCCTGTAGCCTTTCAGTGATCTGCAGGAAAAGGGAAATTGCCTGATAGCATCTCCACACAGCTGAAATCGTAGCAGCTGCAACTACCATGGGCAAGACTTCTGCAGAGAATCGTAGTTTAAGTTGATGGCTCCAATTTCACAAACACTGTTCCATTAGCAAGAGAACCCATGACCTCTGCTTTCCTAAAGATTTGTCTCTCATGACAAAGCTCCCAGGTAGATTTTCCAGCATCTGACAACTGGTGAGAACAGCTGCACAGCCCAGTTTCCTGAAAGCTCAAGACATAAGTACACAATAGATTTAATCTGTTTATCGCCTCTCATTTGCTGCCACTATAATTTACACATCTTTTGTCCACTCTTTAAAAAAAAAAAAAGGGGAAAGGGGATATTTGCTTCCCTGTGGTTAATTATGTATCTTCTGCAGTCAACTGTAAAACCAATAACCACAAAAAATATACAAAGCATCTGTAAACTCAATAACAAATAAAAATAAAAAACACCTCCAAAAACCAATACTACCTCTTCTCAGAAACCTCACCTACAACACAGTTAAAGACACATCTATGTTTCTATATTTACAATGGGTTGCAAGAGATGTCAACAAGCCTTTGCCACTACAGTGTTAGCACATAAGGACCACATAACACACAGTTAATCAACTGTGTTTCAATTATGAGGACAGAAATGATCTTCATAATATTGGTTGAATGTACTCAAAAATCAAATGGAAACAGACACTAAGGCACATCTCTGAGGTATACTCAGAGCCAACTGAGATTTCTCTGTGCACAAGTTATGCTAATCATGAAACCCACAAATGGCACCCTGAGCTGTACTAGGACTAATATAGAAAAGCCTTCTTGTGCAATTTAACAATAAGCGTGTAAGCCAGTCATTACTAATCACGTCACTGGAAAAACAAGCTGCACGAGCTAAGTTAATTTACCAGCAGTAGCCAAAGGACAGCCAAACTATGACTTGCTGGCCACAGCCATCTTCAGCATCTGCATGGACGTCGTGCCTTGCCTGCACAGGGGGTCATGGAGTGTATGCTGGTTCTGAGGGGCCCAAGCATATCACTGAGGTACACCTCCGTCAAAGATTAAGGCTGAGGCAAACAGCAGATGACAGTAAGGCACATCCTTTGACCAAACCATCAGTGCAGAATCAAGTTTGGCACAGTATAACAGTACTAGTATAAAAGTACATGCAAGCCCAGGAATAACTCCACAGCACTTTAAGTAAATTTGCATTAGGTCTATAGCAAACTCACCCCACCGCCCAGCTACGTGGCTCTCCCACTTTCCCAGACACAGTGTTAACATTCATACAATAGAAGGTGGTGTGACAATCCAGGTAGCCAACCCATCCAAACGTTAACCACCTTCTCTGGTTTGATTGCGAACCACCAACTATCATTCACTTTCGAGCCAACTCAGTTTATCATCTGACTACAAAACACCACTACTGGTACAAGTCAGAGATGAGGGGGGAGGCAGCACATCAGCTCCAACAGTGGGAGATGACCCAGCAAGTGTCTACAAAGCCCATCCCACCTACAGCTGGGTACTTCAAGCCACTCAAGTCAGCACTGCCACCTAAAGAACAGCCCTGCCCTCCTCGTACCTCCCACCTTCATGCAATGAACTCCATGAAAGATCTGCTCAGTGTTAAAGCTTGAACATTTTAATTTATTCATTTTTAACTTCAGTCCTCCTTCACCCAAATCTGGTTTCCAACACAGTTTCATAAGCATCTGAAGAGGGCACACCACAAGACCAAGAACAAGTGTTTCTCCTGGCAACAGCACTGGTGATGATATGTGCAGGTAAAACTACAGTCCAGGCCAATCCAACAAGGATAAGCAGCTGAACCACTTAGGAACAGTCACCAAGAATTCACTAACAGGGACAAGGAAATTCAGTTTGTTACAAACTGTCAGATCTTCCTATTTTCAAAATCACTCCTCAGCACAGCAACCAAACTGAACATCACTCAAACATACAGGCGACATGCTCCCATGACGCACAAACATGGCTTTTAGCCCACTTTACCATCTGAACTTTTTTTCTGTCGTTGTCCTGCCTCGGGTAACAGATCAGTTCAGTTTGGCCCTTCCCATTTTGGCTCTTAAATACTTCCTATAAAACCTGTCTGCTGAAGTAGGAAAGAAAATTAAAGTCTCCTAATGCCAATGAGTTAAAGCTGAAATGTGAGCAAGTGGTTTAATGTTAATAGCAATCACAGCAACACAAGAACTTCACGAAGGGTAGAGGGTCGGGTGAAAGAAGGATGTCAAGTCTCAGAGATCCTTCAAACAGTACTACAGTCCCCTGTTAATTGTGTAATCCTGATTTTAGTCCACTGGAAAATAAGTCCTTGTGCAACAAATCACATACTTATATGGAAATTAGAATATATAATCATCTCAGTTCTGTTTTAGGCAGCCTGTATTTCTCCAAACAGCATGTCACTCAGCACATTACTCACTGCAAGCACAAGGAAGAGAAGTGCAGACAAGGAAGATGCACCTGATCCGAGCGCCCCAATTCTTGCAAATACAATCACTCAGAGAGAAACTCCTAAATAGTAATATTATTCTTAAATCTAAGAAAGCAAACAAAGCCGATAGGGCTATCACTGTCCAGTCTCACTGGAATTTTATGATTCCACTTCTTTAAAATTAATAATTCTAAATAATTTTGAACATTGCTTTTACCAAGATCTGCTTCATTCATTTTTAAAATCCACTAGAGTTTGTAAGAAGTTGCACAGAACACAGCTCATTTCAGAATTGTTAATCCTCATTATGAGATATGTATACATATGGAATCATAGAATGGTTTGGGTTGGAAGGGACCTTAAAGATCATTGAGTTCCAATCGCCCTGCCATGGGCAGGGACACCTCCCACTAGAGCAGGTTGCTCAAAGCCCCATCCAGCCTGGCCTTGAACACCTCTGAGATGGGGCCTCCACAACTTCTCTGGGCAACCTGTTTCGGTGTCTCACCACCCTCACAGTAAAGAATTTCTTCCTAATATCTAACCTAAATCTACCCCTTTTTCAGTTTAAAACGGTTCCCCCTCATACTATCTCTACAGTCCCTGATAAAGAGTGCCTCCCCATCTTTCCTGTAGGTCCCCTTTAGGTTTGGAGCTCAAGCTGAGCACTCACTTTCCTACAGTGATTTTCATGAAAGCTGAGTATCTCTAGGGGTGTTCTTTTAGGGGGAGAGAGAGAAGAATATAATTAGAGCCACCACTTAAATTAAAGGTCATTTACTTAGTTTAACTTTTGTGACTGCTTTGAAACTGATTTTGGCTGAAAACCTCCAATGATGTAGATAGAACTTATAAAAAAAATAAAATTAAATATTTGCTATAAGACATTTCAGTAATTCCCTTAAGTGAACGCCCAATCCTCGGGAAACTTTTCTCAAGTTATTAAATTACTCTCCAATTTTGCTCTCTGTCACTTTAAGCAGGTGAGTCTGCTCTGACTTTTTACTGGCATCTGCCGAAATGAGTCATCAGCTCCTTTTCTCCAACAAACAACAAAACACCCCTGAGGTTGCTATGCAATCGATTTCACACACTAGCTGCAGAGCTTGCACATTACTCTTTAGGTGCCAACATTATGGTCCAGCCATACGAGCCAACAAAAATTAATCCCTTCATGAAGTTTATCACAGAACTTAAACTTTACTGTTTTAAACTGTAGATGGGAAGAGTGGTAGTGGTGTTGTAAGAAAATATTTAGTTTTGGAAGAAAGTAATTTGAAGAAAATGACAAGTCTTTGGAAAAGAGAATTATGAAAGCTCTGGAAGTGTGGAGATGGTCCTGGAATGAGAACAGAGATGGGAAAGGCAGCCACAAAACCAAATGATATAATAACAAACTCCCAAAATTTGAAAAAGGGAAAAATAGGATGAGGTGTGAGCAGAACACTGTGAATTGAAGGGCAAAAGGGTCTAGGACAACAACAAAAGTAAAACCAGGGATAATCTCAGGAGGAGACCCACAAAGGATGTAATTCCAGAAACTGGCAGAAGTGAGAGTATAAGGCAAGGGTCTTTACACTTGACAAAAGGGGCAAAGAGTAGCTGCTTACTTCTACATAAGAGTCGTGGGAATATGGCATGTACAAAATGACAGTAGATGCTCTTTGACTCAGACGGCACCAGAGGAGGTATGTGGAGTTGCAAGATCAGCCCTATGCCACACATAACCTTATTTTTATATAATAAAACTAGAAAGCTGCTGTCTCAAATACTCGTGTACAATTTACAAAGATTTTGTTATGCTCCAAATAACAAATAAGGTCTGAGGGCAGGCAAAGGCTTAGTTTGTTAGCGTTAGTACACGGAAAATCATAGCTCAAACAGATGCCAATCTGAAATAAATACAGTCAAGTGTGCTCCAATTCCTGTTAAAATGCACATTTTCTCTTTCTAAATACACTATCCCTTCGGGGATCTCCTATCAAAGGGTCTTTAAAAGTTCTCCAGTAAATCCTGGAAAATGCCTTGAAGAAACAGTATATACAGTAGTGACATTTTCCTCTTCCCAAAACATACTTCAGTCTCACCAGATCAATCTTTCTTCCTACCCTCCCCTCTCCGGCCAACTCCTTGGTAGCTCATGCTTTCCCTCTCCGCCTGAGCCTTGTTATTTCAGTTTTCACAGGCAGGCTCCCACAGACCTTTGCTTAGATTTTTCTCATTTAGACTCATTCTGTCACTTCCACTCTCTGTATGCTGTCTAGTTCTTGTATGAGTTTAGGAATCCAATGCACAAGGCTTCACACGTATTTACTTGTCTGCTATTTCTCCATCTCTTTTTCTGTTAAAACCCCCATTCTCTATAGGCAAAATCTTTGTGACAATCTATGCTCACACTTTCCTTTCCACGGGCATAACTACATCCCTGGTTGAGAGCTACAGTGTAGATAAAATATGGAAGATTAGAAGCATTTTAACTGCTACACTATCTATAACTGTAAAAGCCAGTAAATGCCTGATAAATTCTCATGCTTCTTCTGAGAGAAATTAAATCATCTTGTCCATCCATCTGTCCACCCTGCCCCGTTAACGTTCCTCAGGAACTTTAGAATCCATTACCTACAGTTACAGCCAAAGGGGAACATATCCAGGAGCTTTACAAAAACAACCAGTCAGATGGAAGACAGAAGGCTTCAAGAAGCCAAGGACAACTTGGTACACACCCTCAATCTTTACTGGCAGCTGGCTGGCCACTTGGCAAATGGGAACCCCTGGTTCAGCGGATGGAGCAGACTGGGACACAGCTGGCACCTGGGTGCCATCCTAGGGAGGGGGAGGCTAGCTGAGGAATGAGGGTGGTAGGGGTCAGGCAGAAGTTACAATGAGCAAGTGTGGCAAATGAGTGCTCAGGAAAACAGGCTTTCTTAATTTGCTTCACAGAAAAACTTTCCTTCAAGCACCGTTTCCTATGGAAACAAAATTTATATAATCACACTTTGCACAAGTCAGCTTTTGGATCCATTTGCTAATTTCAAATACATCTGAGAGATTGGTAGAAGTTTTAAAAACAGAGTTTATGTGTTTATTGGAAATTGTCAGCAGGTGAGCACAGGGGGAAAGGCTGTGGTGTTAGCTCCATCTGGGTAACCAGCGTACACACAGCTGGTGCATGGAGGGAGCTGGAAACGCTGTATGAGAAGGAAGGAACGAAAAGTACCACAAAATGGACTGCTATGGGACATGAGCAGGAGCCAAGGGCACCAAAGCATAGGGCAGTGGGACTTTGGAAAAAAACAAAACCACACCAGTTTCACTACTAAGGGAACATCTCCCCGTTGTCCTCATGTGAGTTCCTGAAGTTGCACCTGACCAGGCACAACAACACAACAACAGTAACACAAGCTGGAAACTTTTTATGGAGCCTTGTTTAACTTGGTAACAAAGCCAAAGCAGTGAGAAAATTCTGCAGTCTTCCTTCTCAACTTCATGTTCTTATCTTTATTCAGTTCATACCTAGGATGGGCACCAAAAACGAGGGTCTGTATATCCATCTGATATCAGCAACAAGAAGCCTGCCTCTGCTGTAAGATAGCACTAACCAACTTTCCCCACTCCCAAGAAGAGAGGCAGTGGACAACAAAGCAGAGGAGAAAAGATTTTGGTATCAGAATTGAGCTGCCAACTTTGTTAATGTGCAAGGAAACAAAACCACCTCACCCTCCTGAAATTCTTGTACTGCAAATGAAGACAAATCTTGTTGCAACGATGTAGGTCAGACTTAAGAACATAAGGGGAGCATGGAGTAATTTTCAATTTAAAGTAAGAGCACAGTAGTAATACCTTGTTCTGTAACAAGTACTAGGTGAGATTTATTCACATGGAATTCACTATCCAGACAAGAATCTAGTTTTCTGTTTGCTCAGAGCCTAAAGCATGTACATGTACTGTAGGACCAGGGCCTCAGGTAGCACAAACCAAAAGAGCCGCACTACTTATACACATCTGTATCCAGAGAGTATCTCAAGACAGATGTCCTGTAAAAATGGCTAAACCCATAGTTTTGACAACTACTGCCAGCATTTCTGCTTAACAATACCCCTGTTATTTTTCTCAGCCGGACAATGACCTTAGCCAGGCTGCAAGTGGTACTCTGTGAGCAAGTCCGTTGTGCAGACGGCTATTCACAAGCACGAGTACATCGTTAGGAAGGCAGCAGGCTTCACAGCTGTGCAGGGCTCTTTTCCCATCTGAAAGCAAGGATCCAGAAGAGGAAAGAAACGTAAGAGCGCACATAAACATTCACATCTGCAATAGCGATGTCCATGAAATCCTTAACCGCCCACAGATGAAACGGGGAGGTATTTTAGGAACCTGACCTTCCACAAATGGAAACCACGGAGGTATTTCCAGCGAGGCAGATCTGCTCAGACCGCACATGCCCTACGTGCTAGAGGACCTGTCCGTCCGCACTTCGGCGCGCTGCCACCACCGGCCACGGAGAACCGTAGCAGCACAGGCCAGATCGGCACAGCTGGACCCGCGGGAGCCTTCCTCCTCTTCCTCCCGCGGGGCAGGTCGGCGGGAGGCCGCTGCTGCCCCCCCCCGCCGCGCCAGGCGCGGGCCCGGAGGAGCAGCTGCGCACCTGCGCGAGCGCCGCGCGCCCCTGGTCAACGGCCGTAACGGTTCTAACGGCTCGCTCCTTCCTCCCTCCCTCCCTCCCTCTCCGCGGGGCTCCTCAACCGGTACCGACCCCTGCGGCAGTGGCCCACCGCCCACCCCGGTCCCGGAGGGAAGCGGCGGGCTGTCTTCCCCCGTAGCCCCGTCCCGCCCCAGGCCGGTGCCCCAAGCAGGGCGAGACGGCAGGGGCGTGCCCGCCCCTCAGGTGCCACCGCCCTGCCGAGCCACGCAGGCAGGCGCGAC
>VXBJ01003466.1:307962-333307 GCA_013400055.1 Nycticryphes semicollaris
TGCCCCCAGCCGGCGCCGCCGCCAGCCCCCGCCAGCTCCCCCAACATGGTGCCGCCCGGCACTCTGCCCCCACCCCACAGCCAATAGGCGGCCGCCCCGCCTCCCCCTCTCCATTCACCGCCCGCCCGCTGACCAATCAGCCGCACGTCTGTCACTCGCCAAGGGGACGCGGCGCGCGCTCCCATAGGCTGACTCCCAGCGCCCTCGGTCTCCCGCCTCCAATGGGAGCGGGGGAGGGAGAGCCACAGCCGATCGGCCAATGGAGTGGGAGCGCCGGATAAGCCCCGCCCCCGCGCCGGGGGAGGGCGTGGTCTGTTCTTGCCGGGGCAGGGCCAGATATGTTAAGGTGAAATGAAGGGAAGGGGAGAGTTTTTAGGTGTATTAAAAATACTTAGCTCTGAATGGGCGCAGGATCGGGCGTCAAGGGTTCCCATAACACTATCCAAAGCTATTGGCCTTCTGTGAATGTAGAAATATAGCTCAATTATACATTATTATTATTATACCATATCATATGCCATATTATATATGGTGTGTGTGTATGCAGTAAGACCGTTGTAGCCCTAAACAATACACCTCCTTTTAAAAATTTATCCATAGCATAAATAGAATTTATATATCTATGCCCATACTGTTGCAAATAATATATTTAACTTTTTCCCCCCTATGTTTACACATTCCTAATAAAAAAAAAAAAAAAAGTAATTTTCTCATGCAGCTTTAATTTAGCAGGCGTTACTCAGAAGTTTGGCAGCGAATGTGCAGGCAAGGCCAGCCTCCCTCAGCAGGAGGCACCACTGAACAGCACAGAAAAGTATTACAGCAAGACACTTGCAATTCCACCATGCACACCACCGAGGGCACACAGTCTATACATCCCATTCCTCCACAGCTCCTCGCTGTCCAGAACACCTTCTCCATCGTTTCTGTTTCACATGCTGTTTCGATTTTTTTTTGTCCCTTTTGCCCACCCTATTTCCACTTATTCCTGGAATCAGCCCATCAGATCACAGGAGATCACTCCCTCCCCTTTCTTCAGACAACCTGAGGCCACCTCCCATAACTCTTCACCAACCCAGTACTCCCCATCCAGATCTCCCTCAAACGGTATTGTGTTTTTTATTACACAAATGGTTGCTCAAAAGTAAACAAGTAAACACTATTAATTCTTTTTTTTTTTTTTTTCTTTTTTTTTCCTTTATTTGGGTAGGGGAAGGGAGAAGAAATCCCATGCATATGTACTTGGAAGATGATCTCCTACACAAACCACTCC
Organism: Nycticryphes semicollaris; assembly: GCA_013400055.1. Lineage (NCBI taxonomy): Eukaryota > Metazoa > Chordata > Aves > Charadriiformes > Rostratulidae > Nycticryphes > Nycticryphes semicollaris. The sequence goes on from VXBJ01003466.1 coordinate 309,236, forward strand.
ATGCTCTTGCGTGAGAGATGCAAGTGAAGCAGGTCCAAAGGCCAAGTGGGAAACAGGCAGCACCACATTTTAGTTACCAGGGCAATGAGAAGAAGTACAAGATTCCCATCATGGAAGTTCGTGGTGGAGGAAGCAGGCTCCTACGTGGCAGCCCTGTCTCTCAGCTCTCCTCCTTTATGTGGCAAAAGGGAAGGAGTTCACCACTAGGAATGGTGGGAATGCAGATGTGGGATCAGCTGTCAGGAAAGAGGGGAGCTTGTTGAGAAACACACCGCGGTTACGTCCCGATCCTTCTGGATTCCACCCAGTCCTGTCTAAGCCCAAGAATATTTCTTTCTGTGGTGCTGGAAAGCAATCCCTCACAGAGACAGGCAGAATCGTGTGGGAAATTCTTCGTCTTGCACATGGATCGAACAGAGCATCCTGGGTTTGTTTGGTAGTAAGCATCATAACAGCACTGGTTTTATTATCATTGGCTCACTGTGACTTCATAAACGCCATTGAATGCAATACTTTCAGCTACTTTAAGACTGCAACAAATACTGTGTTAACAGACTGGCCTGAAGTGGAAAATAAATATAATTCTTTCCAGGAATTTTCCCTTCCCCTCCTGCATTTTTTAAGCCTCAGAATGAAAACCTTTTTTTAACAGGACTTTTAAAAACGCATTTAAAAAAAAAACAAACTGTACCTATTACTTTATGACTTCCTGTTCCAAGCGTCACAAGCAAATATCTTCACAGAGATCCATGCACAGGATATTTTTCTTGTGCGATGATACTGCTAGAGGCAAAACCACTTAAATATATATATTAATAGAGTGGTTTCATTGTTATGGACTGCATCTCTGCTAACTCCTCGGTGAATTAAAATTTTAAACCTAACTACAGTTATGGGTTTCATTATTAATTAGCACATTAATATTTAAGCCTAAGCACTTGACTACTGCTATAGAAACATTCAGAGCTAGAAATGACCAAGTGGATTAGGTTATGGACAAGCCATGGAGCTGAGGATGGTGGATGGCAGGGGGGCCAGGAGAAGACAGGGTAGTCACGATCATCTTCTGAAGCTGACAGAGCTCCATTACCTCTTGCCAAGGAGACAAAGGACTCCAGGAAAATCAAGAAAAAGAGCTGATGGAGCGGGGGCTGTCTACAAAAATCTGTAGGTCACGGCAACAAGGACTGTCTCAGGCTGGAGAACAAGGTCTGACTGGGGATCAGCAGTCAAAGGACTGTCTCAAAAGCTGGGGCTGGTGTGGGAAGGAAGCCAGAGAGGCTGTTAAATAATTCTATCGGCTCCAGGAAAATCTCTGCATGCCCAGAAGGAGAAAGCTTTAAATCAACATGCACACTGTCACCAGATGCTGCACAGATCTTCCTGTTCAAAGAGGTGCGTGATCCTGGCAACAGACTGAAATCAGATTTATACAATACAAAAGAAATTCCTGAGTCAAGAACACTACTTAGACCCAGTGAAGCATGTTAAGTGTCGCTTTGCAGAAGATACCTATATAAAATAAAACCATGTGCCAATGGAAACAATAAGCTAAAGTTACAGAAACAATTTCAGACAGGGTGATGCTGAGGTCAGGTATCAAGCACAGGCTCTCCAATGGAAACTCTTCAACTAAATAGGTGCTATCCCCAACTCTATATTTTCCCCTGCTTGGCAGTGGCAAGAAGAACAGGTATCGAAGCCTTGACTTACCTCTGAAGAGGAGTTCTTGGATACTGTGAAACAGGAATGGTGAAAGAACCTGAAATAGTGGGACCAGTGGAGATGAGACAGAGCCTGGGAAAGGACTGGGCAGGTGGGCTGAGAAGCACTTATGTGCATGGGGTCTATTCCACCTTGTCAGATGCTTGGCTGCAAGGTTAACACAATCTAGTGGCCACCCTTCCTATATCTTCCTTGTGGTGCTACCTTTAGGCAAAAGGGCAGGCCACAAGAAAGCTTTCACTGAGACTAGAAAGTGGCAAAGGAGTCTCTCAGGATATGGTCAAAAAGACCAGATCCTTAGTACTGGGACCAGATGGATGGGATCCAGGCTTTGGACCAAGTATGCAGGAGTCTCCCAAGCAAGCACAAAGGGCAAGCATGACACATGATGACTCAGTCAAGGTGACCTAATCAGTTGCCAGCAGATTTGCTGGCACCTAAGGAGCAGACAGACCAGGCAGGGCTTGCTCCTCTCTCTTGGACCTCTCTGGAAGGAAGAACAGTAGCAGACCCCCCCTTCCAGATTCAGCCTGAGATACTGTGCCCTCCAGCTGCTGGTCACTCGCAGCAGATGAAGTCACTAGCACCAAATTCCTGCCCACTGAGTTCTGCACCATCACTCCCTAATGTGCTTCAGGGAAAAGTCCACAGAGTTAGTTTGTAGAGGTTCTCTGAGCTACCTTGTGTGATTTTGCCTGAAGCAGATGAGGAAATGCACACCCCAGCTGCTCCTCAGACAATGTTGTGCTCAGCCATTTTGAGAGACATCAGAGCAAATATCCAAAAACACAAGGCTTGAGAACTGACTGGGGGTCAAGATTAAATAGCTTAGAAAAGAACGTTCCCCAGCTTGGCTACTTACACAACCGCTACAGTTCCAGAGCTGAAATAGAGTTGCTTTCATTAAAAAGGCTTCCAATTCCTCTCCTCTCTCACCCAAACTTACCTAACCTTTATTTAAAAGGAGCCATTGATGCTGCTTGTCCTTGATGCCTATGAGTTGACACATTTCCTTACAGATAACCCTCTTGATGGCTACCTTTCAGGGCTCTAAGGAACTGCTGCAGAACAGAGGGTGAATTTATCTTCTTTCCTTTCATTCAGAAGGTGTTTGGTGGCAGGGAATTCAGGAGACAACTGAAAGGCAATACACCTCTGAACGGCAGCCCTCCGGGTCAGAGTTGGCTGGCTGCAGGGGAGCCTGCATTACCCCATCTGCAGCTGGTGGGGCTGAGGATATTACATCTGGAGCACAACCAGGAAGAGTTTTGAGGGGGTGGGAATGGAGAGAGAACAAGCCCAACCATTTGGGGGCTAAGCTATTCACATGATCAGTCTAATCCTATTTCCATGAATGTTTCCAGTCTTGGAAGCTGGATCCTTCCATAAGAATTTTTTGTCTGTAAATACTTTTCATCTCAAAGCTTCTCACAAACAGACATGCTGGGTCTGTGCAGAAATCCCTTCCCTGATCACTGAGATAGAGCTCCCACTTGAAAACAGAGACTGCTTGGCCATCTTACTGCTCCCCCTTGCAGCAGCTTTACATAGCACATTAAATATTCATCTCAGCAGATGAAAATACGGAGCTTGAGAGAGAGTTGACATGGCTAGTTAGCTAAGTAAAGCCATACTGCAATTTGGCCAGAGTCCTGAAATATCCTTTATTTTGAGAGGTGAGATGGTATCATCTTTAAAGCCCTCAATATGCTAGAGCTCGCACTTCCTCTAGGATGGAAGGCATCTCCAAGGACGGAGTGAGGGTCTAGGTGCTAAGGCCAACCAACCAACTTCATTCCTCCAGTGGGAAAGTGATCCCCAAACACCATGTAACACTAACTGTATCCAACCTTGCTTACTCACAAAACCAAAGATCAACTTCTCCTTGCAAACAGCTCTAGCAACCATTGAGTTGATGACAACTTTGTATCTTTATATAGCTATTATGACATTATTATTAAGTTATTATGACAACTCATTTCCACTGCATGTTCTGTCCCTGCTCGGCCCAGTCTGGCTCATTTCTCCCTTCTGCAGACTATGCAAACACGAGAGAATTAAACACGTTATCATCCTTGGAGGAAATTAATTAGAGCAGGCAATTATGGAGTGAATAGCACACTTCTAGCGCTGAGGTTCACTGTTTCAGACAGTGTATGAGAAACAGGAGTGCTCTCAGGCTGCCGTCATCTCTCCCATGCAATGCATGGCTGCACTCCCATCACGAGAAGCCTGCTTCATAGCCATCCTTTTATTTCTGATCTTTAATCCTGCACCTACACGGGGACCCTGTGAAGGTGAAACCTATCCCTCTTTAATGGGGATGCTGTCTGCTCAGAAGTAAATGCAGAATAGAAACACAATAAGGCATCTCAAGACACACTCCTGAGAGCCAGACAGTCAGCGAGTTGACTTGCAGCAAGAACAAGCAAAACACAAAGTTATTGCCCTGCATATTTGAAATGCACATTTACAATCAGACCAACCTTACCTTTTTTGCTCGCATTTTTAAACAATAGACCAGGCTGGAAAGGAAATTATCAGCATCCTGACTTCATCTTGGCACAAAGCAGCTTCTTCCCAATGGTTCTAGCTGTGCAGAAGAACGTCCTTTGGGAAACTCAATCCATTAAAGGTACATTTTTCAGATCTTGTAGAATATTCCTCATCATCCTCTTGTTGTTCTGGCAAATGAGCTTTTGTGGGTTTAGCTACAAGTTTTTTTTAAAAAAAATACGCATTATTTCTAATAGAAAAGATATGAAGGATTTTTATTTTTTGATTGGACTTAGAAACTTTGCACTGGAAAAAGTTTTCTCTAAAAGAGGACATGAAGGAATCTAATTACTGGCCCATAGTATCAGGAACAAGGCTCAAGACCTGCAGAATGTCCCTCCACACGTCTCCACAGGGTGTCAGTGTTATTTCAGATTTGGGTCGTTTTACACTAGAATCAAACTAATTTTCTCACCACATTATTTTTATGAGTCTGCTCCTCAGAGAGCTGCTGCCACCACAGCCTGCTTCTTACAGAGCTCCCCCTTTCCTCCCGTAGCCAGCATTAAAATGAAATTTCTTAAACTGGGGAGATAGAAACACACAGTCGCGGTGGCCTGGGGATAATGAGAGGATTTCAGAGAGATCTGAAACACGGCTGACATCTGACATTCACCCCTCCAAATCTGCTCCCAGTTTGCTGGCAGCATTCCCAGTTCCTGCTGGGTGATGATCTTTCAGCAGGTGATGCAAAGCTTTTTCACACACACCTACCCAGGGCTGGACATCCTTTTCCTGACAGACATGTAGCCACAATGAGCATCTCTGGCACTTCAGGAGACTGCTGCAACCCATTCTGTGTTTTAAAGCCATTTGAGAGCTGACTCTGAGGCAGAATGGAACTGTTCAAGTTGACCCTTGCCAAAAATTATTTTCCAGACACGTTACTAATATGGCTGTGCTGAAACAAGGTCCTACTGTACTTCAGCAGCTGTGGCAGATGTGTGGTGCAACACACAATATCCCCACCGACCTGTGTGCTCCAAGTGACCGCACAAGCTGGCTTCAGTTCTTCTGCAGGGGCTCTGCTAGGATGCCTTCTGAACCAACGCTCCCATTCTCAGCAGCTTTCTCCAGTTTCCATTGGTCCCACCTGCCTTCTACAGTACTTCTGCTCATACAATAGCTCCCCTTCCAACCTGTAATTTTGGGGGAGTTGTTGGAGAAACACCTCAGTTGTATGTCCAGTAGGGATGAATCCCAGGTCAGGAAGTTGCTACAGTTATTAAGTACTCAGCATTTCGATTCTTTATCATAGTACTCTGAATCGGGTCATTTCTTATTGATATTAAGGACATCATCCCAAAGAACTTTTCCTGAAAGAATGTGCTTGCAAAGGAACAGGCAACAAACAGGCAGCATATTGTGTGCTTAACCCTGCAGAGGACATGCTCTGCCTTAGAAATTAGACAGTGGTTTAACAAACGGTAGCGTTTTTCAGTAGAACCACCAATTTAAGTTGCCCGCATCCCACTTCTTATGATTTATCTTTCCACCCCTCTGTCAGCCCTTCAGTTGTGCTGATACAATAGCCTGTGAGGCCATTCAGTAAACTGAATTGCAGAATTTATCTTGATTAAAAATAATCTGGCAACAAAACAAGTAAATATTTAACCCATATTAATTATCCCAATTCAACTCACCAACTGGCTGCACAGTAGCTGTGCCACCAGGAACAAGCATGGGAGGAGCAGCAGGTGGGAAGGACGTGCTGGACACTCAAATCAGCGCTGTTGACAACAGCAATGTTCAATCTGGAGGAGTACCTTTGGAGTTTCACCTGCAGAGTAACAGCTGAAACCCCAGACATCTAGAAATCCCTAGGGGCTGATTTCCCATAAACGGCAAAGTTTTCATGTTACTTCTACACCAGCAACCAGTTTACTTTGTCTGCTGAATCTGTCCCAAGCTCTGCAAGTAGACAAGCTCAGAAGCTGGGAACAGGCCACCGGACTCCTGATCTCCAAGTTCATACTGACTTCATGAGCTCAGCAGCTCTCAGACGGTCACTCACAAGACTACAGTCAGTCAGAAGCTGGTCAGTGGGTCCTCCAGCCAGCGGCCAACCTTCCTTACCATAGTCCTTTTCAAAGGCTTTTCTATAGAATGATCACTACCTTTACTAAATTATGACTGCTTTTCAGTGTGAAGGAAGCTGGAGGAGTCAGGACATGACAGTGGCAGGTGACACAAAGGGATAAGGATGTTGCATTGGACAGGTGACCTGCTGGAATGCCAGGCTCCTGGGATCAAAGCCAACTCATTCCAGCACAGAGGCAGGAGAGGAAGATATTCTGCAGTTCTCAAGGGGAAAACTAGGAAGATCACATCTCAAAGAAACTCCAGAACAAAACAGCATCTTGATAGCACCAAGACTCCAGAGCAGTCATCGCACTATGGGTTTTGTCCTGGCTGGATTAAGACAGCTGGTTCCCTCTGCTTTCCCCTACAACGGCAGAGTAGGGCACCAAGCAGGCTACCAGCCTCACAACAGGCCCTGCTCCTGCTCAAAGCTACCTGGTGGTCTGCAGAACATAAAAAGGTTGTGGAACAGCTACACTAGATGATGGTAGAGAGGGAATACTGACTGTGGCTATTTCTTAAGCCTTTAGAAAAGAAACATCATGGCAGCTATTTAGTATGGTATTTGAAAATTCAAATATTGACAGAAGGAAGTTTTCCAAAGGATGCCAGCAGCTTTTGCAGCAACACCAGTAGTTGAAACACAGTGTGGCATCAGATGTGGGCTGTAGCACAGACCAAACCCACAAGCTCCACACAGGCGGGAGAACTACCAGCTGAATTACAGCAGCACTTCACCCTTCTGTAAGATGTTTGACTGCACTGGAGCAGGGGGTAGCGAGGGTTCGAGGGTGGAAGGGAGAGGCTAAAATGCCCCAAAGAACTACAATCTCACTTGCCAAATTCTGCATTTTACTGGGAAAGGGAGAGAGTGACTTCACTTTTTACCTCCCCTTCCCCACTTCCCCTGCCCCAAGCAAACAGATGTGGCTTTGCAATAAATTAATTACAGATGGAAGCTAAAAAAAAGGGAAAAAAAAAAAACAAAACCACAAGGCTTTTTCCTTGGCAGACTTGAGGATGGATGGGGCGACCTGGGAAAACTGGCAGATGGAAAACCCATTAGAGATGTGAGGTTTGGAGAATAGGGCTGAGGGACAATTTGAGAGTTGTAAATTTTAAGTTTGGGGGTATAAATGCATTGCTTAGCAACAAAAAACAAATAGGAAACAAGAAGCCTCACGAGAGAGACGCTTAAATATTTTAAAATCCCTATTTGAGGTGAAGACTACATTACCAGAGACCTGAGAGGCTGCTATTCTCAACAGCTAGATTCAAGATAGAAAGAAAACGAGGGCTTTAATCTCATTTCCACACAAATGTATTTAACTTACTTTGGTCAAGAAAAACATTTATTTGCTTGTTGTCATACATGTTTTGCATGGTGTGTACCTGAAAAGATCAGAATACATTCTGCATGTCAAAGCCCTTTGCTATCCAGAAAAGATTTCCCATAACGTGTTCAAACATATGCAGGGAAGCTGCTTTACTGGGGTCTACAATCATTGCTACCATATGTCTGACCTTTGTTACATGGTCCAATACCTTTTTATGCTGCTGCGTAAATCTTCTAAAATTCCACACATCTGAAAGGATGGCAGGGGCCTCCATCTCAAGGGAGAGAAGGAGAAGGGTGAAAAAGAACAGATCACCTGGAAACAAATGCTGAATGTTTTACACTGCTTTTTCACTGTGGAAAGGCAAGGATAAAGGGGAACACCACCACCACCAACAAAGACATTACCAGTTTTGGAAGGTCAAATGTTGCTACTTTTGCTTTTTTTGCTCCATTAAACCCTAGAAATAAAGCAAAGTAAAGCGCAAAGCTTCCAAAAGAGCCTATGACCAAAGCCTCACCTTCTGCAGCAAAACACTAAGGGTACTTACTGGAGATTCAAAAAGAAATTCACAAGCAACCAAAACTCCCTTTAAAAACTCTTTTTCTTCTAAGAGCCTGTAAAAAGAGTTCTTTAAATATGCACACACACAGAGACATATATGCATAAACACCTTTATATAAAAAAAAAAAAATCTAAGCATCAGGTAGTTCTTTGCCTTATTATGGGATATTAGCCCATGATATTACCTCTGGGGTATGCTGAATTGGTAGGAGCATGCTCTGATCCTCTCCTGCACTGCTGAACATGACATCATTGTGTTTCTTTCACGAGGGAGGTCCACATTAGTGGAGTTTGGAAATAGCCCAGGCATTTCCATTTGGTTTTGCTCCTCCAGCTAAAAGAGATGCTTCCAGGCTCACTATTCTTTTTTTCCTCTCACCTTCCCCCCCAATCCAAAAAAATCCCAAGCACACAAGCACAACCAAATAACTTTTGAAATAACCTACACTTGCAAATGCTGAAATCAGTAGAAAAAATTCTTGGCAGCCTAGAACTTCAGGCCAATAAAACCAGCTGTTTGGATATATACTTTAACTTCAAAATTGATTAAAGTGTAACAGACACAACTTGTTTAATCTAACGGTCAGAAATTGGGAGAGCAAACAGCACTGAGAGAAAAGGCATTCTGACATAGGGCAAAATAGTTCATCACTTGCACAGTTCTCCTAATTGGGAGGACTAGATGAGTTTTATAAATCTGTAGAAAGGGAAGACAGAGAACACATTTTTAAAGAGGGCATAAAATTCTGCCTAGAAATGCATTCAGTTGTGGTCTTTGGTATACTAATGAAACCAGTTCAGAGTTTAGGAAAAAAACATTCCAGGAAATCTGGATAATTATTATTCTTTGTTTCGACACAAGATAGGACAAGGAAGGGCTTCCCTGTGTCACTACCTCCTGTCCTCACATAATTCTTTTAAAGAGTGCACTTGGCTTTGTTTGCTGTTCAGAAAAGGTGAGGTAACAATATGTAGGCCACCTGAAACTGAAAACATGAAGAGCTAATGTGATAAGCATCAATAAATTTTGAAGATCGATCAGAATATTACAAGTTAGGGCTACCTTTAAAGATGAGAGAAACAGGTATTTCTATATGGATCCTCAGTGGTTTTATAAGGAGCACTACATCAGCTGAAACTACCAGATGCAAATACCATGAACAAGATTCAAAGAACACTCTCCAACTGTGGTTAATCTCCTAGCATTAAGAGATGTTCAAGATCTAACCAAATACCACCTTGCAGGCGTGCTACGAGGACGGTGTAAATCACGAAACAGTGTCTGCTGCTGTATATCTGTACACCTGTCTGAAAGCCAACACTAAACCCTTTCTGGAAGACAGGCTGTTTGGAAATGGCTTGATCGTTGGCCAAAATAGTCATGTAAGAAAAGCTCCTATAGGAAAGATTTCACATAGGTGGTTTTAGCTTGTCCTAGGACTGAAGCAGGGACCATAAGCAGTGGGCTGATGGGAGAAGGGCATTGCGTGAAAGTACATGAGCTTGTGTTCCCTTTTCCCATCTCTCTATCTAAACCCATGCTGGCAGGACCTACCCAAGACTTTGTTCCTCCAGTGTCCTTGCAAAATGTTTTATGCTTTGCAGACCAAAGGAGCGAAGGGGCATCTTCCCAGTCCTGGAATTAAAGACTACGTTAGTAAATGACCCACATCTTTCATTTACCATAGTAAATTTAAGGAGAAGGAAATGCCTGCTGCAAAAACTTACTTGGTAGATCAGCACCAGCAGATGACCTTAATAAACAGGGCCCCAGCAGCTCCCAGTAGTCTTTATATAATCAGTTAAAACTATCTGACAAGATGGTAAATATATGCCAGAAACTGACAGTCTCCATCTAAGTGTGGGCTCCCTGCTGCTGCTAATGCTAATAACGCCACTAACCCAGGATAACATTAGCTGGAAAGTTTTACAAAGTTCTCTCAGATAACCAGGAGTCTAGATTTTCAGGATGAAAGAGGCAGGAATCTTACAAAAAACCCCACAAAAACATACAAACAAAAAAAACCCCCACAACACAAACCAACCGAAATCCCCCCAAATCCAAACCAAGCCACTCCTATAATTTCCTCTATTATTTTCCTCTCTCCAAAATTCACACAAGTCTTCACTGCATGAATACAAAGAAGCAAAATAAAACACAAACTCATTATTCCATGTTTGCTGGCTGCTTTTTTTTGTAATGAAGCTTCTTTTTCCATAATGGTCCCATCACAGGCGTATTGTGAGACTGGCCTGCTACAGCACTACTGCCCAGCCTGGCTTGCATTTCATCTATTTATTTATTTATTTTAAGAGAGGGACATAGAGAAGGCATAGGGAGACATGAGCCTTGCTTTATTGGATTCTTTCCTGGATAAGAGTAGAAACTCCTAGCAAACCCCACATGCTTGCAGCCAAAAGCAATTGTTGGCCCCAGCCAACAATGTGACATCAGGTCACTTGATGCAGGGAACTTAACAAAAGGAAAAAAAAGCCTCAGAATTTACTCCTGCTCTTGAGTGAAAACAGGCTGCTAAAAATTGCACTTGAATAAAGAGCATTATAGTGTGGAAACTGAAATCTCATCAGATATTCCACCGGAAAACAGAAGGAGCAGCTTCTCCAAGTGCAAGACAGCTCTGCTGCTCTTGGAGAGCGAGAGGGAGAGAGCAGCCAAGGGGCTGGACAGGCTCGACCAGCTGAACAAGCCTCACTTTTTTGGATGCTGTTGAAACTTGCCTCTGTTACTGAAACCTTGGCTTTGATATGCACTTCACGCAGAGATAGACAGATGTGGGGCAGGAGAGATGACGGGGAAAGGGAACGCACAGAGAGATAGGAAGGGAAAGGGGCTGCTCTGTTCCTGAAACCCCTGCCTGCCCCATCCCTCGTGAAAAGGCTCCTTCAGCCTGACCTATCTGTCAGTCTCTGATCTGCCTTTCAAGATCATGATGCTCTTTGATTTTATTCATTCCTGCTGGAGGTTTTGCTTAAATATAAACAGCAGAGCATTTCAGAAGGTATTAAAAAAATACAAATAAATAAAAAAAAAGAAATAAGAAATTCCCCAAACCTCCAGGCACATTTTAAAACACATTAAAAGCAACACAACAGTAACAGCTTCATACATACCACAGCTGCAGTGATTTGAAGCAAAAGTAAGGAACATTGAATGTACTAGTGTTTTGTTTTAAAATAGGTCCTATAGATTTCACATTCAGGATGGAGCCCTCTACAACACCAAAATTTCCCTTTCTTCCCCTGGAAAGAGAGTGAGAAATTCAGTGATTCCTATTTTTCCCACCTTTGTTTCTGCTTCTTCCATCTCCTCCATGTGCTGGGCAGGCTGGACTCTAGGAGACCAGAGGCTTTTGTGAGGTCCCCAGGACTCCTGAAAACACAGGCAGCTTTACATTAGGATTTACAACCAGTAGGTGAAGAACAACTCAAGAGGTGTTTTATTACTTGTGATGAGGGACTATCAAAGAAGCCACAGGGTACTTTGCCAGCCGTTTGGTCTTGTTTCTTTAATTCTTATTGGCAGCGGTCTTGGTTATTGCTCTATTTTTCTTTCCCCTCCCACTCACTTATCTTTCATCTTACAGCTTCCAACATTGACTTAATTGCAACACACTGTATCTTGGAAATTAATCCACTGCAACTCTGAAGAAATTTCAGCTGCTAGAAGAAAAACGGCAGCAGCTCCAGCTTCTGACACACGCAGGCCAAGATACTGCTCCAGCACTTTATCACAGCACTGGTTGTGCAAACAGAAAATGAAATCCTGGTCTTGAACTCCAGGGCTCCCAGTAATCCCAAGCCAAGGACACTCAGCTCAGTAGCACCTCTTTTTGATTCTGCCCCACCAGCACAAAGGCTACAGTGAGACGAAACAGGAACCAGAGACGGGACCCTTTATTTGACCAACCCCACAATGGAGAAGCTCTCCTGGTAGAAGATGAGAATGCCCACAAACCTATGAGCTGTCTTCCTTTTTAACCTTAACCCAGATGCTTTTCTATTCCCTCTGTTCAGAAAAGGAGTGTACTGCCTTTGCCTGAAGTTAGCTCTGCAAGTCTCTTGAGCTACCAGTAAAGGTAGAAGGCTCTTCTGCGCACGTTTTGATATTTTTATTTTCTTGTTTAAAACATGGCCAAAGAATGAACAGCTTTTTCTTTGATAAGTTCAGGGCTTTAACAACACGTCCCACCTTGCAATGAATGGTAATATCTTGGTTTCTTGACTCTTTTGACATGAAGAACAGAACCAGATAACCAGTCAAACAGCATGTGGAAATGATATGTATTTACTGCATTCTTGCACTTTTAGCATTTCTCAAATACTGTCCAAAGTAGAAGCTCAGACTTGCACCGTGAGTGGCACGTGTACAACCACGTGTCTCTGAAAGACAAAGCAATTTGCCCATTTAAGAAACGTAGGTGAATATCTACTGATGCTCATTTGCACTGTGTGCAAATAAAGGGGCCCAAACCAGGGCAGTTATAGTTTACAGCATCACAAATGTTACTAAAGATGGACTAGCTGCCTGTGTAACTTAAACAAAAAAATTAAGAGAGAGGTGAGAGACCCTATTAATCTATGCTGGAGGATTTTGAAGCAAATAAACCTCTATTAATCTTTCCTGCCTTGTATGTACAGATGTTTTACTTTTTGTAACACTATATCAAGTTAGACCCAGATGTTGCAAATCAAGCTTTAATGCTCATTAAATTAAAAAAAAAAAAAAATCCAGCATTTATTCCATCCCTTTCACATTCAAAGCAGATCAGCAGGGCAGAGCACCTACCCTCTGCAGAGAGTGCAGATGGCATACTTGACCCTGGCAGCCACACACAGTTCAAGCAGCGGATCTGTTTGTAAATGGCTCCTCCCCAAGCCAAGGCAGACTTCCAGACTAGTGTCTCCCTGGAACAGGAGGCACTGGTGTATATAAAATGCACCCACTTTCTGCATTGACAATAACCACAAGCACTGGACCACATCCGTAGTTCTTTTTAGAATCAGATATTTAGTATTTTTTCTCTTTGTTGAGAGCTACCAGGCATTTTGGATACTAAAACTGAATTTGAAAGATAATATTTTTTTTTCTTTTTTTTGGTAAATTTTATCTTCACCAAGAATCCTTCATGTTTATGTTCCACAGATTATGCTGTAGTGACTATTCAGTTCTGTAGACAGCTATGTAAAATGACCAGTTAAACCCAAGCAAACATTCACTTTGATTTTTCAGTCCCACCATGACTTTCGTATTTACTCCTGTTTATTTTCTGCTTTGCAATGCCTATCCTTGGCCTTAGAACCGTATTAACTCACTACTACAATACTTTCTATTACCAAATTGTTTAAAAGAAATAACTATGCTTTTCTGTAATAGAACATTAAAAAACCTGAAAGATAGAAAACTGCAGTCCAGTGTAAATCCTGGTGGGACACTGATAATCAACAAACCTTATTCATGACAGACAAAGCAACAAATCCTCACTTAACACACCAAATAATTTACCCTCAGCCAGAAAGACACTCAGTCTGACATTCAAACAGCCGTCTTTGTACGTACAGAGAAGCTGCCAAGTCTCCACACTTGAATGATCTCATAGACCCTTGGAAAAAAAAAAAAAAAAAGAAAAACAAAACATTTTACCATACTAGCTGAATACACAGGGGCATAAAAGGATTGACTTTAAAGCATTTTAGTGGTTTAGGTCCTAGTACTGATCTGCAGACAAGCTTTGGGAAAAATATGACCACAAAGACAGCAAATGAAAAGATCTAAGCAAAACCTCCTTTAAGTTTTCTTGCCTACAATAGTGTTACCAATGAAGAACGATCACCCCTAAATGTCTATGGGTGTTCTCTCCCCTACTCTTACCAAGCATAACTTGGACTTGTTTCACAAATGAAAGGTATGCAACAAATTATAACCACTGTTGGAGAAAATAAAGTGTAAAGGCAATAATGGTTTTCCCTGAATCATGAGAGAAAAGGGGTCAGTTTTCATTGATGATGCCCTTCTCTTTTGGTGTCAGCGAGGCATCGCTTCGTTAGGAGGGAAAGGAGGACAGGGGAGAAGACGGATACAAACAAACAAGAGGACATTGATGTGTGTGCTGCTACCTGGGAGAAATATCTGTGTGCAACCCAGTTGGCTTGGGCTTAGTACTGAGCACAGATAGTTACTGAGCTCAGCTTGGTTCCCAGCTGTGTACACTGGACCTGATCCTCTACTTGGGTAAATTTCCGTAGTTCAATTAGGCTGTGAACGATGACAATTTTACCAGCTGGAGACTGGCTACATTTGGGGTTTCTAAAAACACTGCGGCACCTTTCATCACCCGACTGCACATGAGGAACCAACTTTGAAAGAGCACAGGAGGTATTCCTTATCCTGCTCAGATGAGACAAAGGCAAGCAGAGCTCTCAGATTTAAACAGCAACTGATAGATTTCTCTTTTGCCAGTTGCTAGGTCAGGATGGGTTGAATTTCCAAATGTGCCACATACTCAAACTCCCAGTTGACAAGAGAGACTCAAACAGCCCATTATGCCACTGAAAATTAGGTGCCTTGAAGTGTTAAGCCAGGCACCAAATGTGCATAACCAATCTTAAAAAAAAAAAAAAACAAACAAAAAAACCAGGCATAAGTCACTCGCTTTGCCTGACATAGCGCATAAACTGCACAACATGGAGAAATAGCAGGGAACTTTATGGAGTGATAACATGAATTTTCTTGAAGCCTCACATACTGTTATCTACAGCTTAACTTAGTATTTCACCGTACCATTTCACTGCTGCTTTTCATAAATGAGGAAAACAAGGCCAGACGCAAGAATCAACTCTGCCTCAGTGCCTCACACTTCACCTCAGCCTCTCTGTGCTGCTCCCATGCAGCGAAGTCTCCCACCTTTCACAAGACTCATCTGTTTGGTTTTTGGTTTGGTGGGGGTCTTCTGGTTTGGTTTTTTTGGTTTTTTTCTTTTTGTATTTAAGCATGCAGTGAATAATCTCAGCTCTCTTCACCTCTGTGTGGGGACTAACCAGCGCAGCCGTGTATTCGTGGTGCCTTGCTGCACACCTGCAGGTAGTTCACACTCAGTGTACAGCTCTGGAATCTCTCTCTCTAGTCCTCTCCGCATAAATCAAGCAGCAGGGAGGCTCAGAAACATGACGAATACGTTGGCTAGAATATCTCCTGCTGTAAAGACACAGGGAGGAAGGGGGATACTAAACTAACCTTGCCTTGGATGGAAAAGCAGCTGGAATTTAATGTTCTTGGAAGCCAGCCCTGGCTGTTCAGACGTGGATCTGCCAGGGAAGTCCCCAGCGGAGGCATTGCTCATTCTCCAAAACTAAAATGTCAAGAGAAAGCACTGGAAATCATTCAGCACTCCGTTCAACATTTCTTGAACAACCTCAGGCAGGGGGGCAGGGAAAAAAAAAGCCTCTCGACCACAAACAAAACAGAAACAAATTCTCGGGGTTAACACAAAACAGAGGGGGAGATATCAGGGATCTGAAATGGGATTTTGCTTAATCATGTCAATCTGAAATGACACAGCCTTAAAAAAAAGTATGACAAGAAGGAGAGCAGAAAGTTAAAAAAAAAAATAAAGGAGAAAGATAAATAACCAGAATTGTGTTTGGTCCGAGTTTTCTGGGACTTCGTTATTACAACCCACCTTGTGCGACCGCCCCTGCACCAGCGACACCATCCACAAGTGGCAAGCTGTGCTCGGTCATCATGAACTCAAAGTGGAAGAGAAATGGAGATCAAACAGAAGGCAGCAAAGAAAGCCTTTCCCTGGAGAAGAGCTAGCAGATCCCACAAAAGCTACATCTCGCTGGCACAAATGCTGTTTGGAAGTATGTCACTACTTTGCCTAGAGTTCAGATTAAGAATACAAAGATGGTAATTTTGCCATCTGCTACAAAAATGCAGCTCTAGAAAGAGTGAGTTTTAATCCTATACCAATTCAGACTCACATACCAACTGGCTATTATGGAAATATGTTTCTGGAGCTCATACTACCCAGCCTTCCAGGAGGAGGGAAGTTTTTCTCACAGATGTGCCTCTTCTCCATACCCTTCACTAGGGAGTTACCTTCAAAATCACTGACATAATAGCATAACCAGTACTGAATTTTGATGCTGTGCTATGAGAACCACCACCTTTCAGTAGACCCAACTTTTCAGCTTGTACATCCTAAACAAAATAAGGTTTTGTACCTTATGAGTTCAGTAAACCGATTGCTCAGTGTTGGCTAAACTGGTTGTTTAATGCTGGCTGATCCAACAGGTTGCAGAAATGATTTTTATATTTTTATGATCTATAAATCATTTGGCAGTCCCTTTTGCATAAAAGCTGTATCAAGAAAAACAAAAATCACATTTATACTCAACTGAAGTGTGAAATTCTCAGGAATCAACCAAGAAAGCGCTCTACATTAGCTAATTTGATTATTGTTTTTTTTTCCCCAGTTAGGATTAGTAACATTTCTTGCAATGCTGGAAAACACAGGTAACAACATTTTCCTGAATGATCCTACTGAAGATCACTGCGCTTGCTGCAGGTTTTAGTCTCATGGCAACAGAAAAATGGACTTTTAGCCTATTCTCTGAATGCCAGGAAAGATTCTGCCTGAAGAGCTGTTACAGGGCAGATGGAAGGGGCGGGTTTTGAGGCAGGCGAGAAGAAGAGTGTCCCTGCCCAACACTCTGCTGAAAATCTCATGGAGACAGAGCACAAGGTGTACGTGAATCCAGTGGCTGCTACTATGGAGCATCAGGTGGTGACCCAAAGGATGCCCCAGCAGCAGTCCTGAGGGCAGCCTGGCACAGCCATGTGACTTCTTTGAGGGCTACAGAAGGAAGCAAGAGAAGCAGAAATTTGAGATACGAGACAGGATTTCCTGAATTTGTTTATACACATGTATTAATGGGCGTGTTCCAGCAGAAAAGATAGGTACTGCTTTAAAAAAAAAATAAAAAAAGAAAGCTCAACAAAATGAGAAACAGCCTTTGTGCATTGGGGTGAGACACCTCTTCCCAGAACAGGCCTCCAAGCAGAAACAAAACACATTTATTCCAATATCTAGCAGCGTACATTGGATTTAAATTGACAGAATTAAAAAAAAAAAAAAAAAAAAAANAAAAGGCTTTATCCTCCCACAAGCTGACTGGTATAGCAATTTAGCAATTTTCATCTAATGCAGCAGCATATCACCAAGACAAACATATTCACAGGGATTTCCTGTCAAAAGTCACTCTAATGCAAACATATTTTTACTGGGAGAAAGTAAAGCTCACTAGTGACATCAGCAGAACACTATTTCCATTTAAAATGAGAAGCATGGCAACTTCAGTTTTAATGGAAATTAAAGTGTGCTGGCACTGTCAACTAACTGTAAAGCCACTTCAGGGTTTTGTTTAATTTCTAATTTAAAAAAATAATACTTTGGAATGGGACATACTGTCAATACTTTCAGAGAACCAATCCCACTTTCCATGTGCACTAATGGAGCCCTTTACAATTCTCGATTCACACGACTTAAATTTGGGTTACCACAAGAAATGGGATATGACTTCAGCTTGATCTTCCAGGGAAAATTAAAAGAACCTTTTTTTTTTTCATAACTTGTAATTACTCATGTACAGAATATCTCTTTCTCTGTTGTTCTAATTAATCTTCTAATATTAACAAAGGAACCAGAGTCCATCTTCAGTGAAGTTCTATCCGTTAAACTTGCACTTTCAGAGTAGCTGAGGCTGCCACAATTTAAATTAAGATAAACAAAGCCTCATGGGTGTTTGAAACCTCAAATCCTTTGATGTTCAGACATCATAACTTGAAAACTTTCATCTTACAAACTTGAATTTCAACAGAAGGCAAAACCTCAGGAAATTCTGGGCTTCCTTGTGAGCCCTCAGAAAGCAGCAGTTTTCAGTTAAGAGCTGCACCATTGTAGCCAGGCATATTTGTCCCTACAGGACAATTGGACTCTAGTATTTTACACTGCTTACAAACTAGAACTAATAGGATATTTTAAGAAGTACCTTTAGAAGATGACAATTGCTTCAATATTTTAACAGTCTCTTGAGACTGTTTATAAGAGACTACAGCCCAGAAGTGACTTCCTAACTCGCTAAGCGCTCTCATGTGGTACTGCAGACATTTAGGTAGTAGCAATTAGTAGTACAATTTCTTTCATCATCTGATTAAGCACACCACCACCACTACCACCCCCCGCGCCCTCTTCCTTCCCAGCTAGGGGCTTGTTCCCCACTGCTCCTTTGAGAACAGAAAACCTTCTCTCCTTGATGGTCTGAAACCTATATTTTACTTATAGCCAGTTTATCCATGTTCATGTGACAATATCCTCTTGCTTTAGGTATTTCTTTTCCCCTTCTTGTGTTGCAGGATATGAGTAAAGAGCCTCTTCATGTTTCACAATGTGAGAATAACACATTTTTGGAATAGTAAAGTGATTTAGGAAGTAGGTTTAAAACAGTAACATAAACTTAAAATATAGTGTTGGGTGCCTAAATAGCTCTTTAAACAAACCACGAAAAATTAAAATTCATTACCAACATTCAAAACAGCATTGACTTAATCCAATTTGTTACTTCCTTTCCAGCAGCATATTTCTCTTTTAATTCAACTGCCTATTATATTTTCATTGTGTATCCTTGACACTGAGGGAACCGATATTGGGTTGGTATCATCAGAGCATTCAATGTCATTATGAGTGTAGAAATGACAGGCAGAACAATATATTAGGAACCTCCCACACTGTATTTTGTTGTTTACATTCAGTGCCAAAAAAGAAGTATTTCAAGGAACAAAAGGCAACACAAAGCACCAAGTTCTGGAAAGTAATAAATGTAAGCCTTGCAGGATTTGGTAACTCCTTTTACGCTTGAAAAGGACCATAATATGGGGGTAAATTAAGAGTTTTGTGTACTTTCCTTTTTATAATTGGACCCAACCAGTAATTTTTTCTTTTTTCCTTACCTTTTTAATTTGAAGAAACTATTTTACTCATATTTTCCCCAGGCACTTTTATGCAAACAAAATGACAAGGGGACCAATGGCTTACCCCTTCTGAGACTGGCGGAAGACCTGAGAGGAGCAGTAGGCTCCCTCACAGTCATCCAAATGCATTATTCATCTTATGCAAACCACTTCTTGGGAGCATTACCTGATACGCTACTGGAAAGTCTTCAGCTCAGTAAGAGACTATCTTCTTAGAGTGGTTTCTTTGAGCGCACAGGATTGTCCTGTCTGCATGGCGTCCCACTGAAGTCCCTCGGGTTCCACTTCCACGTACACCCATCTACAGCCCTGGCAGTACCAGGATGGAAATTATTTGTCTGCCCAGCATTTTTCTTGATCTATCTGGGAGACACAGCCAAGCCACCGACGTGCTTTACCTCCACACATCATCAGTGTCAAAAGCTATGATTTAAATCAGGGTAATGGATCTACTTTTGCTGGAAACACTGGAGCAGATGTGCTCTGGCAAGTTCTCGCTCATTTTATTCATTTATCACCCATTGAGAAGTACCCTGGATATATTCTCAGCAGCTTAATCCACAGCCTGGCACACTGAACTACCATTGCACACTGAACACAACACTTGCTACTTCTCTGCTGTGCCTCAGTTTCTCCACCTGTAGCACAACGACAGCATGACACCAGTGACCACTGTAAGGCACTGCGAGACCGACTGGTGGTAACAGCATACATATTAACTGCTTGCTGGTATTAAGTATTGGGCAGCAAGGCATCACCATGCTCGAGGAACAGCTTCCCCTGAAACCTTATAACCACCTAGTTACTTGATTGGCCTGCTCTCACTTGGCCCAATATGACTGGAACACCAGCAGCACAAAGAATAGGATTTAAGTGAGATGTTGTTTAGCAACTATTAATTAGATACCGTAGTAGCAAGCACGATACGTCTCTGTATAACGGCTAGCAGATATTCTCAGATAACCAAACGGCCAATACATTTATCCTGAAATAGTTTCCTTATTCCAACACCTCACAAATTAAATCCAAAGCTGTGTGCAAGAATCTTATGGGTAAACATTATATGAAGTATTTTGACTCCTAAAATGAAGCAAGAATATACAGACGCCTATGACAAGATGTAACCCAAGGTTTAACACAAAGCCTGGGCCACTTTTCATATTGGCTCTAAGTTGATGTGTTCATGCCACATTTGTTCTGCTCTTTGTCATCTCACATGCACAGCTTCAACCCCCTTTTGAAAAACATTTTCTAGAACAGGGACTGAAGGCACCACACCTCCCCTCCCTGTGTGCACTCTCCAAACACACTTTGAGATTTATAAAAAAGTAAGCTTCATACAAAGGGCTTTATGTACAGCCTTGCTTTCCAGCTGACAGTCACACAACTCTCCTACAGCTTTGGTGGTGTCCAGCACTGCAGGCAAGAGACAGCAGGAATGGATCCACATTTCTCTACAGCTGTGGTATTCAGAGACTACTAGAAGCAAGGCTCTAGGTTAAATTAAAACTGAGCGAGTATATGGAGAACATGATCCTTATTTTCTATTTGGCACTTTTCTAGGTAGTGTCAAAGGTGTTCAGCACAAAAGAATGCCAAATGTGCTGTTGAATATGGACTTTCCAAGTCATTATGCCTGACATACCTCAGGGCATGCGACATGATGGCTATTAATTATCTCGATGTATCTGACTCCTCACACGTGCCAAGACTGGATCCTTTCCAGAAGAACCAAGATGACTCCTGAGCCATTCAACTGCTCTCCAGTCTTTGAGAGACTCTTTCTGCCATGAAAGGGAGGTGCTATTGAGAGCTCCCGTGCAATCCCTTCCGCTGTCAAGCAAAGGCCTTTAGGTCAAAGCAAGATTAGAAATAGTATCGGTATGTGTTACTTTTTTAATTATTATTTAATCTTACCTGAGAAATCCCTACAGCTCTCAACTGTGCCAACTGTGGGTCTGTTTGGTAATCCAGATTACTGAAATAGCTAACATGAAAAAGCAAGCTTCTGGAGGAGGGTGATTTTAAACTTACTTTTCAACATATATCTCAAATATTTTTATTATCAGAAGAGTTTTCATTTCCATTAACACACATTTTGAAGGATTGTATCATAGAAACTATGAGATTAGTAGGAACGTTTTCATTATTATAGCCATTGTCACATTGCATGAAATTAAGCAACTGGAACTATAAAGCTTTCAACACATAAGACAGTCGCTTAGTGTCACAAGTTACTTAACCTTGTGAAACGTTCCCTCCTCTCCTGTGTGCTGTAGGTTTACTCTTCCCCCTGAAGCCTCTGGTACAGGTATCAGAGATCAGGTACTCGAACAAAAGCAGCACTAGTGTAACATAATTCCCCATCAGTATGAAATCTACAAACTACTGAGGTGAGAGCAACTTCCTCGGGCCTATACACAGTATTTTGGATACGTAGCGCAAGTCAGAAGTTCATAAAATGCTTCCTAATACCAAATATCTCCAAATCAAGAAAAAGATCACAATTATCCCATTTAGATTGTCTGGAATAAATCTTAGATGCATGCTGATAGTCATTAAAGAGCTTACTGCTGTTTCAGCGTTATGCTTTTCCCGGTTCTATCATATAAACACTACTGGGATTGCTCCTGTACGAGGCAATGGCTCCCTCCTTGCACGCTTGTTTGCTCTATCTCCATACATCTTCACTGTAAGAATAAACTGCTTTCTATATTCCAGACAGTCATGCTAAAACATTACAGAAATTGGGCAGAGTCAGGTAGTGAGCAACACATACCAGTTTACCCTTGGCTGTAACATACATCTTCAACAAGCAATGACTTATTTATATGTCTAGCTGTATTATTTGACCTTAAAGCAGTTCAGCCTCTTATCCCTTTTCCATAAGTAGCACATTTTCCTACCTGAAAAGAAAATGAAAGATGCGTTAGCACTTTACTGTTAGCTGTGTTCTCATATGAGGTCTCTCTTTAGCTTGCACTCATTTTATGTGCTTTCCCACACATAGAACACTCACACTTTTTTAATCTGAAAAAAATACGCTTTTATTTTTCCCTCTGCAGATCTCTTTCTGAACATTTCAGAATAAAAATTGCAACATCTTATACACTGGAGCTTTTCATCAGGTCCCTTACTTGCTCTATCCTGTTACACAATTACATACAAACTGCTGCTGCTAAAAAGCAAGATAAGAGACATTTAGCAAAGGCTGGTTTTGCAAAGCAGCAACTCACAGCCTCTTGCACCAGTTCTAGGAGACAGGCAGGTTTTACTTTGGATCTGCATTTTGTCCTTAAGTACCAAATTGAACTAAAAACAGGGAATGGAAAGAGGCAAATATCAGTGCAAAGACAAATATTACCTATGTCAGAATGTATGTTTCAGTAATAATGCTAAATGTAATCAAAAATGAATGAAAAAAGATACTTACAAATTAGAAGCATGGATCCAGTCTTCTGTATTCAATTTATTTGCTGTTATAAAAAACATATCTCCCCAGCGTTCAATCAAGGCATACAGTTCACGCCAAAATGTTATCTTCTACTTACATCTGGATATCATCTGCTTACATTTTTATTACCTAATGTTCTCATTTAAAAAAACCCTTAGCTTAATACAAAAAAGAAAAAAGCTCATCTCTTCTTTTCAGTTTGCTTCTTTCATGTATCTGTGGTTTGGTTTTTCTGTTTCTCTCACAGATGTGAAGGCTTCTCCTCCCCTAGTGTGGCTCCTTCCATGTCAAAAGGAAAAGAAACCCAACAAACCACAGATGAAGTTACAAAACTCAAGGCAGTAACTCATACTTCTTACCATTTCAAAAGGAACACTCAGTCATGAGCTCACTAGCACATACACCTGACAAAAGAGAGCAGGAAGTACACCCACAATGAAAACCATCCCATTTGGAAAGTAAGGAAGAGATTAGGTGCCTTCCCCCGACCTGTCTTCCCATTCTGTGGATTGAGGGCCATCTCCTGGAAACAGCTGTCTGAGAGACAAGAACACAAGGAGAGAGACCAAAGGAGCCCTTTGGCATGTTCCTTGATTTGAAAATAAATACACACAAAATGCTTCCAAGAACTCTCACTCCAGCCACTTTGAACAGACACTGCAGAAAGACCATAGAATCATAGAATGGTCTGGGTTGGAAGGAACCTTAAAGATCATCACGTTCCAACCCCTCTGCCAAGGGCAGGGACACCTCCCACTAGACCAGGTTGCTCAAACCCCATCCAGTCTAGTCTTGAACACCTCCAGGGATGCTATAAACCCTGAAATATTTGAAGGCAAGAAAGTGTATGAAAGACAGAAGTCACAGATAAATGATGAAGCTAGAAGAGGAGAGCACCAGACCTGGAATCACAAGCATTGCTGTGGACAGAGATGCAGTTGAATCGGGGAAAAAAAGTCTTTTCCAAGAAGAGGCATCTGAATCAACAATCACTTCACTCCGTACCTCTTAACCTGCAGTCTCAGGCTCCACCCTGAGAGCACAGAGTCAGCATTTGAGTTAGTAAAGCATCTCATCAGCAAATCTGCTTGCCAGAAATTGATGAATAACAAAAACAGCTTTGAAAAGGAACAAGAAAAAAACAAAGCAATCACCAGCTAATTAATTATGTGTTTCTTTTTACACCATTAAGCACAAAGCATTTCCTCAAACACAGTAATCCAGGAATAAGAAAGAGAGGAGTATAAAAATCTACTTTATTCCCTCTTACTTTGTAAATACATTTGTAATGAATGTTTCACTAA
>VXBJ01003466.1:335115-459210 GCA_013400055.1 Nycticryphes semicollaris
AAAAAAAAAAAAAAAAAAGTCTACCCAAATACAGGGAAAAAACCCCAAACACTAAAGCAACTCAAGCCACAACTATTTTACATTGACCAAAACAACTAACCTCTGCAGAAATGCAGTGAAACGATAAGGAATGTTACCCCTCGGTACATCAAGTACGCAGTATGCAAGTTTGCCATTGTGATGCTCTCAGCACTGAAATAAAGGAAGTAGTCTTCAAGTTAATAATAAGGCACTGACCAAAGTCCTCCTTAAATCCAAACACTCACCCTCTTGATGCATTACAAATTGGAACGATGGTTTAAAAAAAACCCAAAACACAAAAAAACCCCAAACAAACCAGATAATCCCTACAAACATATTCAATGTCCACTTGTACAGATTCTTTTAATGACAACATTCCCAAGCCAAATCGCCTTAGGCACAAGTCACATTTAGAGAAAATTCAAGAAAAAGGGCAATACTTGCATAACAACAAAAATTTTACAATTTGTCCTTGTAGGAAGAATAAGCAATTAACTGATGTGATTTAGTGCCAGCCCTGGTGTCTGGATGCTTGCAACAGGCTGCATACTACAGCCAAGCCATGGAAAAGATTGGAACTACTAATGCTGGTGAGTTAGCGTACCAAAAAGAAAGGGACAAAGAATGAAGAAAAATGCCACTGACAGAGAGCAAGAAGTAACAACATCCCATGATTTATCTTATCTTGATTTGGACAAGATTTGCTACAGTTAATCAAAACCACAAGATCAATTTGCCTTTTAGCCAAAGGGGCCTCTCCTCAAGTGCCTCAGCAGCACGAGGCACCTGCAATTACTTCTGCTGAAAGGGAAAGCATCTCATTTTAACATTTGTTACGTCTGGTACAAATAGAGGAAGACTATTGTTGAAAATATATAAATACAAATAAAGGACGCTGATGTTGCAAGAAAAAATAGATTAGATGAATTTACTTCTAGTGAGGAAAAGGTAACTAACGAAATCCTGCTGTGGTTATTTTTTATGCTTTCTTTTGCTTCCATTATGTTTTCAAATATGCATACTTTAGAAACACTTTTCTTGGTAAAAGTTCAAGTGCTCTGGAGTTGGGTTTTGAGGAAGAAGGTTAGTCAGCTGACTCCCCAAGAGAGACACCAATTCCTCAAGCAGGAGGCTAAAACACCTGCGTAACTAGGGGGCTGCTCAATGTGCCAGCTGCAGAGTTGACAGTGTCTGCCGTGACAGTATTTTCTTTTTCAGATCTTTCTCCAGTAGGATATGATTTTTCACAGCAATTTAAAAGCACTAACAGTTACACAATTTTAAAGCTGGGTGTTAAAACTCTAAGTATTTATATGCATGTCTTTAGTATTGATAGTTTTAATGCCTATAACTTGCACCTAAATACTTGATGAATCATAATAGATTGAGTAATATTCCTCTGTCATGAAATGTCTGCAAAATGAAATATGTGTCTGTGATGAGCTATGTCTACACAAATTATCAGAAATTTTCAAAAGTAAGTCTGACTTTCTTTCTAAGAACAGTGGCATAGAAGTCAGGTTTGAAAAACCTAGTCAAAAGTAGTACCAATTAAATTAGAAAGATAAAAGTTACACCAGTAAGCATCCAACAACCAGTGCAATGTTACGTATTTTAATGCACTGCACCTATTTCATAAACCAGGCATCCCCTGTTGTTCAGTCTTTACCAAGACTGCTAAACAAAGTGGTTAGCAGTCAGCAGGTAATTAACATTTTCCATGTGACGCCTTGCTATGAAGATTCACTCCGAATACTTTTTTGCTCATATGCCTCCAAAACAGGGTACTCTAAGGGACATCTTTAGTTTCAAAATCAAAACAGTTAGGAAAAAAGTGGCAAATATTAGTTGAAGTATTTCAGCAGTTATTAACAAGATAAAGAATCAGACCGATACATTAAAAATAAAAATCAAAGAGAAACTGCCAACTATCCGGAGTAGCCTTGATGACATTCTTACCTGAATACCATGAGCTCATTGCTGTCCTTGTTTTCTCAGCACTGGTTTTAATTATTTATATTTTTTAACCCCCTGTTTAAAAAAAGAACATTACTACGTTTTTTACAGTGCATTTGACTTGTACGAGTCTTTCCAAAGCTTATCTGAAGCAGCTTTCCCTCAGGGAACAAAACCACCACCTCTTTCTGAGCACCAGTTATCTCAAAATATGTAATGTTCCAGTACTTCTGTGTTGCCCTGTAGGACTAAGTGGCTAAACAGGAGATGAACAACAGGAAAGTACTGAACTACTCATTGTAACGAGTGGCAATAATGTTTTCTGTGTTGTTGTTTGCCACTCCAGTTATTCTGGCTACACATTTGAAGAAAATACGCCTGCAATATTCAGTCTCTTCCACAAAAAACAGCATATCTGAGGGCAGAAAAATAAGGCAGAGCAGAAGACCCAAGAACAACGAAAGCTGGTAACAGCAACAATCCACTAAATGGTAATTTGTGAATGGTTTTCTGTGCCTACTATAAAAACCTAACTCAAAACAACTGAAAAAACCTCCAACCTATAGTAAATAATATCTTCTGACCTGGCTCTGTCCTTAGCAAAGCTGTGTGATGTCTGGCTGTAGCTCCCAGTTGCGTGTTTTCTTTCACTAACAGAAGAACAGATACAGTTATGCTGCAATGAACCTATAATAGCTTATTTAAAAAACCCAAATCCACAGGTTATTATCCACAATGCTTAGAAAAATACACGTGTTGTTAAAAAATACTTTGTTGAGAAAAACAACACATTAAGAAATTTTTAAAAGGAAAAAAAAACCCCAAAACTAAAGTTGTGCAAGATTCTACTACAGTAACACTGCTGGCTATGAAGATGTTGTCTTTACTATACACCCAACATGGGTAAACTTGGGAGATGTGTGAATTGCACGGGGATTCAGCACTAGCAACCCCTTCCCAAAATACATGATTTCAGGATCAGAACAGACTATTCCTTCTCCATCATAACAACATCAACAACAAAAAATTGCAAAGGGACACAAAGTCCCATGGTGCTTGTGGTGTAATTCTGATAGAAGAATCCTTCTACTGTTTTCTTTCCACCAAGAGCCGATTCACAAGAACAGTTCTTGGAAATGTAAACCTACTCTACAACACCAACTTGCTGGGTATTTTGTGTTTTGGTTTTTTACTGTGAGATTGGACTATCCTTCTTTTTTGCCCCCCAGAAAGAAGAAATTAATAGTTTCTGTTAAGAGATTAATTTGATTCTGGAAAAAAAAAAAAGTAAATTAATAGGCTTCTACTCGGTTGCAATAAACAAACTGTACATTTTCAAAATAATAACTACTTGTAGAAACCTTTATTGATAGTCATAGAACTCTGCCACAGACTGGTAGGTAGCTTGCTTCTTTTTAAAAAGGACTATTCATGGTGGAATCTGCAAGCGTATTTACGGCCACTAAATCACAATGTCAATGGAACAGTTGCTACTTTTTCACAGACTTCAAAGTTCTGATATAGGAGTCATATTTTGGACCAAGTTTCCTTGCATTACAAAGATCATATTTTTGAAGATTAAAGAAAGACTAGTCATCCAGGAAACTATATCTAGGTGACATCAAGGAAACCCAAATAAAGCGAGAATCAAAGTCTTCAGCATAAAACACACATATAAAGCACGGCTCCCTTTTTACAACCACAATGTGTTTCTATGTAATTTCAGTGACCAAGAATTATTCCTGTCAAGGATGGAACTTTGATAGTCCCACACCTTTTCTCTCCTTAGCTTATCCTACTTTCTAATAAATTATTTGCCCAAAGATCAAAAGAACTTCCATAAGGTCTGCTTTAGGCCACGTTATCAATACCACAACAGTGTCAACGATTTTGACCAAGACAGATACTGAAATAAATTATTGCCAAATGAGGACATGAAAGCTTAAAATTGTACCTCTATCTTTTTGTAATGTAGAACTTTTAAGTGATAAATATGAAACATCATACACTGACAGTGGTCCCTAACGGATAATTAACAGAGAAATAAAATGTCTCCAAGAACTATACCCAGGTGTTGCGGGGTTTTTTTTGTCATTCAGCCTTTGTATGTAGGAGAGTGACAGGTGTAGAAACAAATGGGAAGAAAACACTCAGTTCTGACCCAACAGTGCTTTCAGTTTTGTCTCTTCCACACACACCAACCACCCGAAACACATGAACTATGTTTTTCACCAGGAATTCGGTAGCAACATACCAAAAAGATTTTTGTTGTCTAAGTGCTCAGCCTTTGTGCCACTGGTAGGGAATATGGCTCCCATACAGTACTAAGGTTTGCAAGATTACTGCTATTTTAAACTTGCAGTTGTTGCATTTCTGATATTGTTGGTCTGATAGAAATAACACTGCTCCAGGCTAAGTGTGCCTGGGACAGGCTCCCGTTGAGAATTCCTGGTATAGTCTAAACCACATCTCTAGAATGTGAAGTAACTTTTACCCAGTTCATACGTAGCTTTAGATACAACTTTTAAATACCAGTTTGCTTGTTTTCTTAAGAATGCCTAAAAAGGTGAGTTATTTTCAAAATTAGTATAAAGTTAAAAGAAACTCAAACTAGCTACAATCTGTTTAACTCAAGCACAGCACCGCCAGAAATTTCACACACACTATTTGGTGTTTCATGTTGTTTTTCCTTTCACTCTTTAAGGCAGTGGTTTCCACAGGTCAGTTCAGAGAATATAACGAAGCATGGTCCATGGCAATTCATGTTGCAACTCCATTTTTAATTTGGGGGACTCTACTCCCCAGCCATTAGCGATTTTGTTCAGGGCTCCAGAGTTCAGAGATCGAGTTGACAGGCTCTGTTCTGGCACAGAATACAGCTGGCACATTTTTCATCAGGACCTTGTTCTCAATTGTGAGATGGTTCAAATTGTTCTTTTTTGTTTTGAATTAGCCTACTATTCAAAGGTCATCAAGTTGGCAGGAACCTGAAAACAAAAATATAAGTGATAGCAGATTTTACTTTGGGTGGTAGCTACTTACATTCCCCTGTTTCACAGACTAGCCACCTGTTTAAATGCACAAATCATTAACTCTCATTCTGTCTGAAAAAAAAGGGAAGAAGGAGTGCAACTATCATTCAGCAGCACGAGTATATTTAGAGCTGTGGAAAACCCAGGTATAACCAAAATATTAAACTGCTGTGTGGTTTATAATTTTATTATATGGCCTTAGATCTTATTAATTTTGATGACATTTAAGATTTAAGTTGTCAGCAAGACAACCTTAACATGATAAATCTCAGCACCAAGCTACACAAGCAGAACCTTCTCACTTCAGTCCCAGCTAGAGAATTCTTGGCACACAGGTCAGTGATTGATGTAGGCCCTCTAGTATTTTTAAGACTAATTTAAAAAACGAGGCATAAACACTTGCCTGGGCTTTTCCCGTAGGAAACCTGAATGCCTGCTGCAGACATCACTCCCTTTCATGAAGATTAAAGCTAGTTTGCATTACATTAGCTTATACTCTGATTTTCTACCCATCAGGAACTTGCCTGACAGCAACATCCCTTATTTACTCAAGTTATTAAAGAGCCACCACATTCCAGATGATTGTCAATAAATACCCAGTTTGGTCACATCTGAAGCAGGCATTTCTTGCTTTGCATTTACCATTTACCTGCAGAAGCAAGAATGATCAACCGGCCTAAAGTTCCACCACTAAAATAAAAAAAAAAAAAAAACAAAACAAAACAAAAAAAACCAACCCAAACCCTATTAAAATAGTTCCAATATTATTCAACTGGGTAGGTGTCTATACTTTCTCGAAAGCACATTTAAACATCCAGTCTTCTTAGGCAGTCATACTGCCAAAAAGCAGGAAGATCCTCCATTTTAAACAGTACCTTAAGGGATGTCCCTAGGGAAAGCACTAACTTGGGAGTCAAATCACAGTCAAGAGACAAATGTTACAAGATTTTCTTATTTTTCCACTTTTACTCATTTTGTATACCAGTCTTTGTAACCCAATGTTTGTATGCAGCCCTGCAAGTTCTTCTACGGAAGCAATTATGCTTCAAGAATCCATATAGTACAGCTACACAACGTGCCAGAAAACAGAAAACATGCAATGAATTGTGGTAGTGGGGGGTTTTGGCCTTTTAACTGCAATGGTTTTTTTAATTAATCCTCCCCCTTTTTTTTTTTTCAAAANAAGAATTATCTCCTACACTTATCTTCACTTTACTGTCATATTTTCCAAAGAGGCTCCGCTAAGATCCTTATGGCTGCCGCTGCTGCACTGGCTTGGGGCTGAACACTTTAAACAAGTGTAGTATTGTTAAGCCTTATTGAATAGAAGCTGTCCTCAGAGGGCCGTTTTCACAACTGCATGGAAGTCACCACTTTCTTCCAAACTCTTTGCCACTATTTGCTACTATTCCCACATTCTCCAGCCAGGAAGACAACTTTCTCTTATCTGTGCTGTTTCAAATACTTTCAAGGAAGATTTTGCAACCCTCCTTACTCCTTAGATTTCTCTCAGAAGCAAAATTGATCAAGAAAGTCCAGAAAGGTCCCCGTGTTGCCTCTTAAAATTCAGTCATACTTTTGCTCTGGGAACTCCATAAACAAATGTGCAAAGGAAAAATGAGATTTCAGGAAAACAAAGTGGTAACTCAAAACAGATTTTGCTGAGTAAAAGGGCAAGTAAAAATTTATATGGGAACAAAATTTAATAGGTTTTGGAGTAGCCTCATCTTCCCTTTTGATTCATGGAAAATTCTAGCTTTGCTTTCAAAGTTTGCCAAATGTACCCAGCACTAAACTGGGGGTGGTGGGTGTTTGAGTTTTTTTAAATACATGCAAACAGAAAACATGAATGCCCGAAACTTGACAATATGGTACTATGGGGGAGTTATGTGGAATTATTGAATTCAATGGTTTACAGCTTTTTATCTAATTGTAAAATAGGCTCCTAAAAACACGCAGTAACAAAAATACTGCCACTTGGACAGACATTTTAGAGCACTCCCTCCATTTCCCCAACTGCTTTAAATTCGGCTTGAGATAGCCCTGAATCTTTCTTAATTACCACAGAATTTCTGAGCACTTGCTTGCAAAGGGACAAACAGGAAAGCTAGGGCAAATCAATAAGCATGTAAAATGGATACATGGGCTGTGCAGGGTAGATTGCTCTTCATACAACAATCAGTTACAGCTCAGTCATCTTGAAGATCTACTAGTTCGGAGCTCCTAACAGCTCATATTCCTTTTCAACATCTTGCTCTCACCTGTTGTCTGTTGCTTTGGCAGGCAGCACTCAGGTGTTTAAACCAGAGCATTGCATTCATTCTGTTTCCAGCTTGAAACTTATATGAATTTCCTAAGTGAGAAAGGTAGAGGAAAAGGAAAAAAACTCATAAAAGAAACACAAACAATACTTAAAACTTACATGGATTCAAGTTAACTCTAAATTAAAACATTACTAAAAGATTTAGTAGCAGAAGGTTCATGTAACCTTACACTTTGTCTGGCATAGGTGCAACTTAATTCTTTGACCTAGTACAAGACAAGTTTCAGCTTACCCATCTTCCTTTCCAACATTCTAGATTTCAACTAACACCAGTGTCAACTTTGAAAGAACAAAACACTTCCCAGAACCATACAACAAAAATGTTTTTGTTCATTGCCATTATTGCAATTTGTTGATAATATCATTTCATATTTAATAAAGTGCAAGATAGCACTGAAATGCACTTTAGAAAGCTGTGTTTGAAAATATTTGAGAATTCTTTGTAAACATTGATGCATTTCAGACTAGTAGTTTCGTGTCTGGTGTTACACAGCGCTTGCACGGGTTCAGAAAGGCCAAATATTAAAAACCATTTCATGTTGCTGTTGCTGAATTTAAGCTGACAAGCATTCATGACTTATGCCATATATCAGTGGTGCTAGAACAGATGTTTGGAAAGAAAGTGTACTAACACTTGAAGTAGGAAAAAAACAATAAATAACATTAAGCTCCTTTATTAGAACTTCTAACGATGCTTTTTCTGCATAGCTTGAAGTGCTATGGAAAAGTAACAATTTCTTCAAAGTTTAAACTGAAACCAGGGTGTTGCATTGGAGTAACTCTGTGAAACAGTCAAGATCTCTTAGGGTTGCTTTTTTTCCTGATAATAGTGCTACCTTTGAACAGATGGTTTTGTTTTGGTTTTCATTTGGAGAAGAGAAAGGCCTGGTCAAGCACCAGTGTTAGCTGAATATTGAACTTTATTTTGTTACTTACATTTTCACATAGGTGAAAATGGCCTCTGAGTGGTCTAAATATAGTTTAAAAGAACACAGATTAATATTTAAAAAAAATAATCACAACTGCAGTTGTTAAGAGCTGGGAGAGTTCTTAGAACTTAATGAAGACTAAGGATTCTCCACAGATGATTGTTCCCACAGAATTCTAAAGGCAAACGTTTTGGAGAGTTGTTAAATAAGTGAAAGGTAACATCCTTCCAGTTTCATTTGTTTGCTTACGAATACCTCAACATCCCAGCATCCTTACACAGCACAGTAAGAATTGCTTACCCTTCTCAGAATCGGTCAATAAGAAGAGATCAGGATGCTCAGGGTCATCTGCCATCATCACCATCCAGCCCACCACTGACACATTTTTACTCGGTGTGGATTTGAACTGAAAATACAAGCAGAGATGTAAAACAAGAAGCTTTAGCCAGCCTGACTGCACTGCTCAGAATAAGTATTCAAAAGGGCAGTTATTCTCAGTGCCACTGTTAAAAACACAGGATAGCTTCAAAGGAAACATAGCTTTTCATAAAATTAGGAAAGTCTATGAATTTTATATGGAATTAGTGAAAACAGAACTTACCACAACAAACAATATTAAGAACAAAAGGAATATCACAATCCCCCCAAACGTGTCAACAGACATCTAAATCACACTGTATGAATACAATAGATTCCTCACCACATTATTGCACATGTGTATGCATAATATAGTTCCAAAAAGTGCCTTAATGAAAGCAATGCTAATCCCACCACTGTCAACACACAGAAGAATTAATCTTGTCTGTGCCACAATTACACAAATTTAACATGCATCAATTATGATAGTCTGTAATTACAATATAACATGAGTCCTGTAGGCAAGATAACACAACTGCGGATTTAACTATTATGACACGATAAATGAAATGGAGCAAATGAGGATTCAACAAACAAATGTACAGAACATAACGTGCACATTTATTGACAAGAAGAATAAGAGTTTGTGGGAGTATTTTCTACATGGGAATATAACTATGAATAAAATTCCAGTGCAAGTCTAATGTTGGATATTCAAATTATGCCATAGAGTAGCTGGAGAACTTCAATGTCCAGATAGGTGTACTCTCTGGGATGTGTGCAAGAGGCTACATTTTAAACCTCAGTTTAAAATACATTAGAAATTTAAATGAACAAATGTTAGATCAATAATAAAAAAAATAAATTTTAACCAAGTTAAAAAATAATTTAAGGGTCCGGTCTCTCTGTATCTTACAAATTTTTGAATGCATTATTTGTGTACTGCCCTCTTTAAGTTGCTACAGTTACATTTGCAGGAACCATTCCATGACAAGTTCCTACCAGTCATGTTCAGCTGACATTTGTGTCATGTCAGTGGAAACATAAAAGTTCGGAAACTTTGCAGGGATGCTTGAATAGACAGCTTCAGCACAAAAGTGATAATGACTGTTGTTAGGAAAGACCCCCCTGACAAACATCAAAACTGATGACTTTTTTTTTTTTTAGATATTACTATGGATAAAACTGTGGCGAAAGACCATTCCTCATAAAACCTGTAGAACCATATATACTAAAGTTAAGTAACTCTACTGCCTTTGGGAGGTGGATGGATTTGGTAACACCTCATAAGAAGAACAAAGAAATTGTAAAGCTCCATCAGACAACATTTTGTTACAGTGAGGGCTGGGTAATGTAACTTCTTTCCAAATAGAAACTAAAATTCCTTTGAAAATTCCAGTCAGTAATGAAATATGTTAAGGAAATTTATCTGAAAGAAGAAATAAACACAGAGAAAGGGAACAAAATAAGGATAGTCCTATAAAGCATTAATTAGGTCATTTTCACAGAGGTTGAAATTTGAGTCACAAAGAAGACTTAATAACAGGCTACAGGTCAAAAACGTACCTCTTGAACTGCACTCATCTCCAGTTTCATGAGAATAGCACATTTGCACTTTCCTATCTTAGTTATACATCGTAACAGTAGGCATACAATACATGCAATTACCATGCAAAACTGCTAGAGCTCACTTTTTAAATTTTGTTCAAAATAATTAGTTAATCATGGTTCTTCTCTAAAAAGTCGAAATCTCCACACAAGGAAAGTGTTTCCTGCCAGCATGAATCTGTCATCACTTGAAACACATGTCAGTTTTCCATCCCTGTGCATGGCTGGATTTGTATTCCATGTTTCCATAGTCCCCCCCCAAGGCAGCTCATGCTCCACTGATGCACACAGCCTTGCTACCAGTGAGTCTGCTTTGTTTACATGATGGGAATGAAACTTCGTTGTAATCTAGTGTCCCTGGTTCCTCTTTGCTTTTTTTATACAGGCCACTGGAATGGCACTCTTATTATGCACACAGAAAACTATACAGCTCTGGTGACAAGCTTCACATATCTACTTTTTGTTGTTGTTCTGAGCTCAAAGGCATTTATACATTAATCTTTGAACCAAAACTTTTTTGGCACCTACAAATCTCCTCCTCATCATCTCCTGTTGAGATTTTACAGCTTTCTAATATTCAAATAACTTTCTTAGTGGCTGAACGTACTTCCTAGAATGACTGCATTCTTTATCAGGGTATTTCAGTGAAAGTGCCTGAGCAACACTACAAAAATTTCTAGTGCCAATAAATTGGTTTAATTCTGAATATAACATGCAATGGAAGACTTGGAATGAACAAGGGTTCATGCTCGAGCATGAAGACTCAAAAAGTCTCTGTTGCTTTTCCAAGTACCTACAAACACGGAAAAAATCTCTCATGCATGCTATGTTGTCACAGAAATTGGCGAGATTTTTCCAGCCCAATCACTATGAGCAGTTTTTATGGGCATACTCACATTTTTCAGGGCGAATGCTTTCTTTAAGACTAGTTTGAAGTTCGCTATTTTTCCTATTGCCCTTTTCTAAAGGTGTGCAACTGCTATAGTTTGTTTGTGAGTACCATTTCAGCACATGAGATAAACCTTAAGCATTCTTCACACATTCTTCTCAGATTCTCCTGTACCACATCTGAGCTCTAACATTCACATGCTCATTATAAACCATTTTCCATTACTCCAGTAATAAATAAACCTGTTCACTATTTAAAACACAAAGCTCATTATGTTTAGTAGTCTTTTTTAGCAGATGCAGCGTAAGACATATCTGTGTATCTACAGCATCATTTTCCTTTGGACTGGATTCACATCTAGAATACACACTATGCTGGACACTTTCCTTTGTCTTTGACCATAGGCACGGGAGGAAGAGCAGGCTTGCCCATGTTTAAAAGGGAGGGGACTTCTTGCCCTTTTTGCTGGATTATGCTGGGATTTTTATGAGCTAATTTTCCAAAGAGGTTGGCTATTATAAAGCCTGGAAGAGCTTTCAGTGTCAGTGCATTCCAAGTCCTCAGCCTCAGCTGCCTGAAGCAATAGCAGCAGCAGAACTCTCAGAAACATTCCTGTAATCAAGACACATTTACCATGAGAGCTCTAGACAGGAAACTTTATATAACAGACTGACTTTTTCATTGCCAGGGTTCCTTTCCATGTCACAGAGGCCCTGAGAAAGGAAGTTGAAAAGACAGATGTTTACACGGCTCCAAAAGATGCTGGCAATATTTTACTTAGGTAAATCTCAAATGAATCAATCTTTGAAAAAGAAACCTGCTTCAAAGTAGACAGCATCATCCTTCTTATCCATTTAACCTGGACAGTTACAAAACAAAGCCTAGATCTAGCCTCAAATTTCTTTATTTTGCAGAATGGATCTCATCTTTACAAACTCCAGAACAGAAGCTGAGGCTTTGTACAATAACCCTGTAGTGAAATGGATGGAAATCTAAGCCATCAATGGCTAGGCTACCAGCACAACACAGGTGGACTAGCTAAACAAAGTTAGTCACTGCCTATTATTAGGCTGTTTAATAATCTGGAGCCCCTCCTCCTAAGCCCCCAACCTCAGTTTTCCACAGCAGTTACCAGGTTATCTTCCACCTTAATTTCAGTATAAAGATTATACTTTGTGTTATAATAATCTTTGGAACAGAAGTACGTGTGCATGCACTTTGAACGTTTTGTTTAAATAAAAGATAATCCAAACCGTAGCTAATAGGTATTGTATTATTTTAAATCATGACTGCACCTGGGAAACCAAATTGGAGACCTGAGCTTTGTAATATGCTTTGCATCCACATACAGAACAAAATACATTTGCTGCCCTAACAAGCTAAAAGCAAGATATCAGCTACGTACAGACGACAAATGCAAGGTTGTACTGGATAGTTCAGTCCAATTCCACAGAACCAACTGTTAAACAAATCCGCTCTAGCAGTCATTGCTTTTTACTGCTGCTACTCCACCTGCCTTTCCTGGGAATTGCATTGCTCAGTATTTGCAAACCATGATGCTAGCAGGCTTTTGATGGGTAACCCTGCCAGCGTTTATGCACTTCAATGTGTCCTAGCCTCTACCTGCAAATTTACTTACCGGTGCATTGGCACACCCTTAGGCAAATAAACACGAGAACATAAGGACACGAGAAATTTTTACCTTCTTGGGCACAAGTCTCTGTTCACTAGTAGTTTCGTTATTGTAGGTATCAACATATCAGTGACTTGGGGAATATTAAAAATCAATTCAATAGGTTCAGAAAGTAATTTCTGACAGAGCATTCTAAATGATATGATTGCATTTCAAGACAAAAGTAAAGGCTTTTGCAGTAACAGAGACTCAGGAAGATCAGATACCAAACTCAAATGTTTACATTTGTTACCTTTTTCCTTCATTTACTTTTCCTAAAGAAAGGGCAAGGCCATTTAAATGATTAAAATTGTTATTCTGAAAGAAACGTATAAGCAAATGGACCACATTAAAACTCAAAATACTCAATTTTAAAACAATAAAATACTAGCTATGCAATTTTTCCAAGTTCTCTAAACCCATATGTTAATTCAGATTCTTTTAAAATATTTATACACAATACTGAAAAAGCTTCTGATTGAGTAGGTACAAGTACAGCAAAGTCTTCCATCCTTCATCACTTTGACAGACACTGTACAAAATGCATATTCTATTCTTAAAAGCAAATAAAATGCAATTTTGGCATAAAGCCTAAAGACATCACATCAGTAACAGGAACACAGTCTGACATTACAAAAAATTTCTTTTCCATTTCTCAATGTTTCTAGAAAAAACAAGAAACGAACTGTTAGTGACATGATGCCAGCACAAATTTTCTCTTGGTTCTTCCTTCTTCTACTTTAATATTTTGCATTTCTGTTCATAATAGTTTACAAGTCTGCTCTTTCCAATTACATTTACTTTAACGAGACAGACTCCTTCCATAAGGTTTTCACTGATACCAGAGGCAAATCCAGCCCAACACATGCACTTCTCTAAAGACACACAGGAGAGAGAATGCTTGGCTAACAGGCCTTTGGTCTGGGCTAGTACTGTCTTAACTGGCACGACAAATTAAGTAGGATCAGTTTTGATATATCCTAAAGCAATCAAAGCTAGTAGGGGCAGGGCAGATGGATTATGGCAAAGTATATCTACAAGTATTTAGCTATTATTAAACTACTTTGAGTATCAAGTATTGTTTTCTAAATAAACTACTTCCAATAAAAGTGGAAAATACTCAAATTTTTTTGTAGATTAAGACAACATTATACACAAACTTTCTACACGGAAAATTCAAATATTCAGGAGTCTGCTAATCAGAAATCTTAAGCTTCAAATTTCTACCCTCTGAACAGAAAAAAGTTAGGGTAAGAAAACAGTATTAAGAAAATAGGGTAGTCCCCTTACAAGGATTCTAGGAACACAACTCAGTTTGTAAAATTACATAAGCTTTATGCAAAGCAAATGTTCTTTAGTGACAGTTGTAATAAATTAAACTGAAACACTGGCCAAGGCAATTATAAGTAATGGTTCCGAGTAGTGAATGAACTTGGAAAAACATCCAAGTATCTCAAATTTTTCCCAGTTTCTTAAAAGAATCTCTGGCAGCATCCTTTTCAATTACAATTAACCACTGAAAACAGGAACTATGCACATCATAACATCCCTGGAACATCTACAAAAAATCCGTTTATTTCTTTCCCACACAAGCAAAGTATTTTTAGCTTCTTTCAAATGAAGTTGCAATGAATGAAAGGAAAGCCAGCATCATATGATATGCTAGTGCTCTGCACAACGTATGAAGTGGTTTGTACTCTGTTGTAGTTAATAGATTACAGGATTAGACAAAAAAGACACTAGTTTAATTTTAGCATATATATGAAATCAATACATGTTTCATGTCATACGTAGTGACTTCTCAGTCTTTCCACATCAATGCTTGTCGGGATTTCAAGTAGCAACAATCTGTTGCAAGAGTCAGAGATCATCAAAAGACACGACTTCTACCTTAGAAAAGCAGAGAGATCCAATGATATAGTTCCCTTCCTTATAGATCAACAAACCCAGTGTCCCATGACATATGCAAAGCAGATGTTCTTGCTGTAGCATATAAACATGCACATTATTTCCACTAGGGCATATCCATAATAGGTGACTGACTGACTGGAAGACAGGGTAGTGCTGACAAGAAATCTTGCAAGTCCTAAACTACTCTCAGTAGTTCCTTTACTTCAGGAAGTCACATTTTAATTTTGGCAGATGATAGTGGAATACATCTGTTTTACATACATGTTTTCTCTCTGTGGCCTTCAGAGATTTTGCAGCGTAGTAAAAGAGTTGGGTTCCACACAGTGCTACCCAGTATTTTGTCCAAGATGCTACCTAGAGAGAAAAGAGTGCAACAACTAAGTGAAACGTTTCATAATACTGAGTTGTGAAATAGTAGGCATCATCCTGTAAGAACAGAAAAGCCCCAACTGCCCAGCCAAACATCAGACATTTCTAAAGTTTCCAGTTATTCCTGTAGGCCTCCCAATGCATTAGAAATCTAGAAAGCAGAAAGAACAGGTGCCTTTCCTCACTAAAGTGAAATAAGTTTTGTGCATCTTAATTGCTACTTTCTGCAACTCTTATTGAAGACTTCAGTGAGTTAAAATGCATTTGCCCCTTTTTAATTTTATGTACTGCCATAAGGTATCCCCCCATTGTCATAAACACATACTTTGATTTGTAATTAATAATCAAGCATTTGTGATGCAAATGCTAAAGGGTTATTATCTATTGATAAATTGTTACGATCCACCTGCCATTCAGGAAGACAAAACATGCTCCTCTCTTTTAAAGCTATCAGTACTTGTAAGAAATTCTATTTCTCTTCTACTCCCTAGATTATAGCCTAATAAACAAAAAAAATCCACCAAACGGAAGAATGCAAACTCTAGCAGTAACCCTAAGCCTTAATCAGCAAGGCAGAGGAGATCTCAGACACTTGAATTAGTTACACAATGGTCATTTTGTTGTATTTAAGGAAGAAGGTGAGAAAATAAATTTAAAAATCTTACTGTAGGTTTTTTGCCTTCTTTCAACAAAGTCTTCCGCCTGAGAACACCTTGAATAGTAACTGCTCCTGGATACAAATGAACAGCCAAGTCTTCGGATTCAAGGGAGCTGAAAGGAGCATGTGAAGATTTGTGTGAAAAAAATGTTCTTCCTAAAGTAGTTTTCCAATCATTACCACAAACTAATGCAAACATCTGTATTTTAATTTAGAAATGTCAACTTGCTATTTACTGGACTTCATTGTGGAAAAAAGACTTTGCCTGTTACAAGGAATTGCTGTTGTGGAATTTGTACTCACAAGCAAAAGTGATCAGAAAAATTAATTAGCCAAGCAGGTAATCCTTAATTTAAAAAAATGAAAACTCTAAACACAACTGAAATACAAGAACAATTAATTTTAAGAAGCAAATGTTTGAAGTATATTCATACTGTTGTTGTAGGTGTTAAAACCTCTCCTTCAGCCCTTGCAAGAAAGATTGAGTATTTTTTTGTTAGAAACACCGTATTCATTAGCACATCAAAAACAAAGCATAGCTCAAACATGCACAATCTTTAAAATTTCTGAAAGCAATAAGAGTGGGCAGGAGCAGTAATACAGAGTAGAATCCGGAACCATAGCTTCAAGGTGTTTTAGTGCATCTCGTGCTCTACTAATCATCTACCCTACGTAGGATCTAACAGCAATGGGACAAAACAAATGCCAGGCACAGCACTATAAATAGAAATCCCAGCTTTATTCAGAGCTGACTGGATTACAAAACATTCTCAATTAGAAAAAAATTACAACAGAAATAAATTCAGTAAATGTCAGAGCATAAGCTGAACCCAGCAGCTTTTTAGAAAAGCCAATAAATTGAACAGCACATGAAATTCATTTTGAAGTAAGCCAGGATTTGCCGTTTCATCCGTCCTAACAGTCATGAATGTTCAAAGTAAATTGGAAATCTAGCAAACATTTTCATTGCAACAGCTACTGACAGTGAGGATATGGAGACAATTTTGGACATTGACAGATGTGAACATGAGTTTAATTCAGTGAGACAACGCTTGCTTCTTGACGTGAAAAAAAGTCTCATAGTCAATGGGCATTTCTTTCCCAACTACAGCTGGAGACAAAATTTGTATATTAAGTAAATCAGAATAATCAGTTATATTGCGATGTCAGCTTGCAAATAATACTACATATAATAAATTTGTGCCAATTTTGACGTGTTGCTCATTTTAGTCCTATTTCTTATTTCAGGGAGGATGGAAAAAAATTCAATACAAAACTTCCATCAAGAAAACCACCTTGAATGCCATCCATTTGCACAAGAAGCAGCTTTGTTGTCCACATAAGAATTACCAACATTGCTGCACAGTGGTGGGCAGTTAAAAAGCGACCTCTGATAAAATATCTTTAAGCCTTCATATAAAGATCAAATGGTTCAGAATCTGAATTTGCAGATTAGAATGAACAAAAGCCCTTACGGTAATACAGATTAAGTCATAGAAGAGGAAAGCTTTAAGTCTGAGAAAAAGTTTTTTACCTTTTTTTGACATGTAGGTTAGAAAGATAACATCAGAAAACACCCAGTTATTAACCAAACCAAATCACCAACACCAGAGGGAAAGTTTGACACCTCTGTGTGCAGTGGGGATTGTACCTGCTGGCCTTCATGTGGCCTCGATAGCCATTGCGTGACATTCTTGTCCCCGGACCGAGAGAATGGTACAACCTGTTCCTGTTGGATTCCATTATAAATTGTATGTATTACATATACTTTTATTCACACAAACAGCATGACTGCTAAAATAGCATAGTATTTTTGTGTGTGTGTGTGTATCACAAAGCCACTTCTTCCACAAAAGAAATAGAAGATAATTCTATTTAGAAAAACACATGCAGGGGTGGATACCATGTTTTTTATCTCATCAGATGTTCTCTTTGTCAGTACTCATACTGAAGTATTTTATTGGCACTGAAAAATAACAAATTTTAATAGCAAGGTCTGCATTTAGTTCTTATAGATTAAATCAATGTAAAGGTATCATGTATTAATAAAACTTGTACATCTTTAAATTCTTACTATAGATGTTACTACAAGAATACTATTTGAAGTCTAGAGTATGCACACACACTGGGCTGAAAGGAATCAAAAGCATTATCAAAATACAACTGACACTGCTTAAAATACTGTTGTATCAAGTAACATTGAAGTAAGCCAAGCATCATTTCAATTATCCAGTTCATACAACTGTAAACTTTACTTCACATTTCAGAGCCATTAACCTGATCTATACTGTTATCCATAGCTAGGATTTGTGTTGTAGACCTGCCTTTAAATACTGCTTTGCTTCACTGAACTTTGTTGTTCTGGATCAGATCCCTCAGTTGACTGAATTCCATTTAAGTCAACAGAGGCACATGCACTTTATCATCACCTATTTTTCATCCACATTTCTTTTTGCTTGTATTATGCTGAAAGACTGAAAACCAGCTCTAATTCTGCAGAAGCAGGCAGTTTAGTACAAGATTATGAGAATTTTACAGGCAAATTTTCCTACATGGTATAAATCTAACAATCTGTCAGCATGAGAAGGGTTTTGTATTAGCTGGACAGGGCTGCATTTCTCAGAATGGGAAACCTAAACAAGTAGCAACGTCACGTTTCAATCTGAACTCAGAGCAGGATACAGCAGGCAAACAAAATAGTCTTAAAAGGACATAGTAAAAGTCAGAGGCATTAAACAATGGGGTTGGTGGTGTCTGGTTTTGGCTTTTTGCTTGTTTTTAAACCAGCTCAAACTATTGCCTTTGCTGATGGGAAAAAGATACTAATGAATTACCTTCCACTAAACTATCCCAGAATTTGCCATCATCTTTGAACTTATTAAATATTTTTGGTTTTAAATACATTCAAGATACAGACAAATAAAACAGTAATTAACATGATGTTAAAAACCCGTAAGATATGCTGTATATTTGTGTGTACAAATATTTGCAAGCAAATTAAATACATTTTCTTCTTACCTTTAAGCTTGTTTTCGGTATAACAAGGAGGCTATCACTCTCACAATCAATCTATTTCAGGGATATCTATTCAGAGACACTTGGGATGACAACCAATGAGGCTGAAGTGTCACTTAGTATACTGCCCTTAGCATGATATAACTGTCAGGACTTGGAATTAAGGTCCTTCAAGTAATTTGTTATTACCCTAGAGGGACACCCCAATTCTGAAAGCTCTTAAGTTTCAAACTTAGATTCTGTTGCTCTTGAAAACAATCAGTGACTCTGGTTCTCATCCCTTCCACGTCTCCCAGTTACAAAGAACAGGAGAGCCCAGAAAACCGGGAATATTTAATGCAATTCCTTCTGTTAGCTGGGGAATTTGCATGTGGAGTATCTAATTATTTCCTGTTTGGCATGTTATGCAGATTTAAGGCCTCCTACTCAAAGATCCTGTTTCTAAATCACTGGGGAATATTGAATTCCCACTCACACTGCATAGGAAGCAGTCAGTCATTAGTAATACTGGAAGAATCTCAATTTTGCCAGTAGTAAACTAATGCTTCTCCCTCATTTCAAGTCTTTTCTAACAACAGAAACCCATGTTACAGACCAAAATTAGATAGACGCTCTCTCTAGTTACTTTAAAATTTAACGTCTAACACTTGCATTTCAGTGTATTATCTTATTAAGTTCCAAAAAATGCTTCTTCATATTATATGCCAAAAAACAGACACTTGTGTCTGTTGATGCATCTCTCTAGGAATTTTGGCTTTTAGGAATAACCTCAACTTGATTAATTCTGTAATGCAACAGGGAAGGAAAGCCAACAAGAAAACTTTTTTGAACACTGCAGGTTGCATCGCTGAGCATACAAAAGTTACAGATTTTCTTTCTGACCCGATTTTCTTTCTATACTCATGTGGAATGTTCTTACTGCTTACATAATGGAATCATTATGTTAGGGCATTTCCTCATGTATGTAATCATATTTACAGCATCAAAGAATTCACCTTTGGCACTAAGATATTTTCAAAGATTTCTTCCAAAAAGTAATGATGCAATCAATTCAAGCAGAAAAAA
Organism: Nycticryphes semicollaris; assembly: GCA_013400055.1. Classification (NCBI taxonomy): domain Eukaryota; kingdom Metazoa; phylum Chordata; class Aves; order Charadriiformes; family Rostratulidae; genus Nycticryphes; species Nycticryphes semicollaris. The sequence continues at coordinate 354,921 of VXBJ01003466.1, forward strand.
ATAAGGCTTGTGGTAACAGTTTCTCACTATAAATAGAAAGTTCTTTAACAAAAATTTCTATGAAACCTCTTCAAAGCATGGTAGAAAAAGTCATCCGTGGCAACTCTGAATATCCAAAATTGAATTATAGAAGTACACTATGCTCCCTAAACTGATGCATCTTACTGAGCTGTAGGAAGATGAAATTTCCATGTTTTACTATATTCAACTACAGCTGCTAGTCTTTTTCCACATTCTCAAACACAACATGGGAAAGGATTGAAGTGTTTAATGTCACCTGGGCAGGTATTTGCAGGTAGCTGCATAAAGAGTAGTTATTAATTCAGAATCATAAAATCAGGCATTTGCAAGGGGCATTACCGTGCCTTCCCATGTAACAACGAAGTGGAGAGCAGATGGGAGAGACAAAAAAGTGACAATGTCAATGACAAGAACAAAGGGACTAAGAATGGATGAAATCTCAGGAAGAGTGAAAATGTAAAACAGATAGGTCACATGAATAGTATAAACAGAATATACAAGTATATAAACCCAAAAAAATCATTTGGGGTTTAACAGTACTCTGGTTGAGCTATTTAGAAGAATGTATACAATGAGTAATCAGCCAATTAGACAAAAGCCCTATTAACTACTAGTGAGCAGAAGGTACTTCTCTCCTGCCTTAACAGATCCAGTGAAGTTACTACAATTTTTAAACATTCTTACATACAGAAGATCTCTAGATCACTAAAATAAAGCATCATTTTCAGGACTGCATGAGAGATTGTAAGTGGCCACGTCTAAATAGAGGACTGCAGGTTTTGAGTAGCAGATTTTCTTACCTTTCAAACGCTGGCCAGGAAGTCTCTTCACTGAGTTCAGAACCATCACTGCTACCTTGAAAAAGATAACAATGAATGGCACTTTATTTCATCATCTACAATGCACCTATTTCAATTATGTCCACTTCTCAGAATATTTAAGATTAGATGTGTAATAAATACTTCATTAAAATACTACCCTGAAAACACTTTGCGATTTGCTTCAGGAATTTCACATAAATTCAGGTACAGATTTGAAGGGACTGGGTCTAGGGAGCACCAATAAATGAGAAAGGCATTTTCAAAATTTAAAGAACATCCTAAATACAGATTTGTCTGATTAACACAACAAGCATTTAAAAAGAAAAGTCACTTATTACTTAATTCCTTATGAAGTCCTATATGGTCACGAGAAAGAGCTGTAAATTCACAATAGTGTGAACTCTGCTAAATTTCCAATACATTAGAAGGCTTTTGCTGATTAAACAGCTTTTTAAAGCTATGTCCCACTTACTGTATCAGATCACAACTGTATTTTTTGTCTTCTGTGCTTCATAAAGTAATCCAATGCTACTGTAAATATTTATTTTACACACTGAAACAAAATCCAAATATCTGATGCATCCACTCATGGCAGGCCCATAAATAATATACTAACTTCACAATTACAGTAAATCTCACCAGCCTGAAAATTATTAAACACAGTCACAAAGTAGCTTTATCTGTAATGCTGTTAAAAATCCACAAATATCTATCAATATACACATACCATTAAGAGAATTTGGTAACTTCAGTTACTACCTTTACTATGTTCAAGCTGTTGTGTTACCAGCTCTTCATCTTTCAGATCAGACTAAGCCAGCTCCCAACCTTACCCTTCAACTTCAAGCCAAAACATGCTTTTAGCTCAAGACAACCCTTACTCCTCAGTTTCAGCCTAATCCAATGTCAATCACTGCTGAAAGTCCACCTTTTCGTACTCTAATTTGACAGCTCATTTGCTTTGCCTCCTGAATTCCCATACATAAAAGGAAGAATTGATTTACAGTAATTTTCAGGCAAACAAAAAAAAGTAAAAAAAAAAAAATTGGAATCAATGCACCTTATTTAAGGGTTCCCACAGAGAAGCAAAGGCTGAAAATGGGAACAAGTTCCCTGCAATTTTACACAGAAAATCAGCAGGGAACAGCAGTGTCCTGAAGAATAAAGACAATCTGTACAAAGGTAAGTCTGGACATCCAGTGAGTAAACACAGCAAAGATAGAGGCAATAAAAATTCATACACAGCAGGAATAATTCCAGCCAAGAGCTATGAAAATCGCAGCTTAAGTTCTCTCTGTGCAAAATCCAAGAGAAAATACATGCCTTTATCTGCCAGTCAATTCAACTTTTCCGAGGGTTAGTGCAACATCCTCACATTAACATGATCTCTAAGGGATACCAGATAATTTGGACTCAGCTTATCCTGAACCTTTCCTAAAGAAATGTTCTAACCTGGTTCACACTAACATTATTGTAAGAGGGGCTTAGTGGAAGAAGCTAAGAAACATATAAAAGCAATGTTCCACTGGCACTACCAGCTCCTAAGATAGGCATAAAGGTCTGCAAGAATCAAGTACAATACTTAAGAGCTGACTTATTATTTCCTAGAGGTGTCTTGAAGATTTTAGTAGAGTCACAGAAGAGTATGGGTTGGAAGGAACCTTTAAATGGACCTTGGTCATCTAATCCAAAGCCCAAAGTAATATTTATATTCTCGGTTCATTGATTCTTAAGCATTTAACTGCTAAAAAGGTTACAGCAGCAGATATCTTTGACATAAAAGAAAAGTACAGTTACTTATACTTCTGTGACTTATACTTCCTCTATAGCTGTTAAGGACAACCTATCAAAGAGCCACAGTTATTACAGTTGAGTAAGTGTTCTCACTTCAAGTGACTGTTTGCACAAATTTAATCTACCAGCAAACATTTTGGTGCCACAAAGCAGGTGAGTAAAAAGTGGCTATAAAAATAATCAAAAGTTCTATTTGGCACAGTTTACAGCTGACCTGCACTCAGGAAAAGTAAGAGTGTGTGGACTGAACTCCACATCGCTCTATGCATTTTTATACAGCAATACCACCAGACAGGTCATGAAGTATCCCAGGCAAAACTGGAGTGACCAGTTGGAGTAACCCATCTATATGGAGCCTGCTGTTGCAGTAGAAGTTTTTCTAAAAATCCCCAAACAAAGCTTAGTTTCCTGGAAGAAACAACTATCACTTACTATTTTCAGCAAATTCTATCTACATCCACATCACAATGAAAAGCTCAATAATTTATTTCATTTAAACAAAAACACAGCTGTACTCTCTGCAAGACCAAGTCTCTACAAAGAAACAAGTAGTGTGGTCTGGGGATGCAATGACAGAATCAGATGTAACGGAATTCAGGGACGACTTTAAGCAGGTATTTCGGATAAGACCTCCAGCTGACTGTCTTTGAGGAAAATTTTTTATGGTATACAGAAGAATATCTTATAGTAAGACCTTAAAGTTCTGTAATCCTTTTAGCAGGTGGAATGACAATTAGGAAGGTAGGTTTCAAGCATGATGTTTCCTCAGCATGATGATTTCTCAAGAAAGGGAATCCAGATTCTGACTGGAAGGGACCTTGGGAAGTCAAACCTAGCTCAGTGATCAGAGGCTGAGGGTCTCATCTAGTCACGTTCTTCACAGATGAAGTGTCTACAAGTTCTTTAAGCAACCTGTTACTGTGCTTCACAACCTGTACGTGGAAAAAAAATTTCCTTGCGTGTAATAAAAATTTTCCTTTTTACTACCTGGAGTAGTATGTTCTGCAGAAAAAAAAAAAAAAACCCAAGAGTCGTGTTTATCTTTACTATATATGGGCAACTGACATTTTTTTTTCTCTGTGTTAATGATTATCTGAGAAGTTTAAGATCGTTTACATGGGGAATTTTAGAATCACAGAATGGTTTGGGTTGGAAGAGGCCTTAAAGATCCTTGAGTTCCAACCCCCCTGCCCCCTCCCACTAGACCAGGTTGCTCAAAGCCCCATCCAGCCTGGCCTTCAACACTTCCAGGGATGGGGCATCCATAGCTTCTTTGGACAGCCTGTTCCAGCATCTCATCACCCTCACCATAAAGAATTTCTTTCCTAATAAATTATCTAAACCCTTTATCAGTTTAAAACCGTTACCCCTCACCCTATCACTAAACTCCCTGATAAAGAGTCCCTCCCCATCTTTCCTGTAAGTCCCTGTTTAAGTATCGGGGGGCTGCTATAAGGTCTCCCCAGAGCCCTCTCTAGAGCTCTAGAGTACAATGTAAAATTTCTGTTCACATTTGTGTATGCACATACACATATGTCTATGCTACACAAGGCCAGGTTCCTCAGTATGTGATAGGGAATTTCTATACCATTGCATACCCATTCCTCCCTAGTCATGGCATCCACTCATTGCTGAAAGTCTGAGGATACAGAACCTTTAACACAGGCTTCCTTTATCCAGAAGTTAGTCCCCAAAGTTAAACAGGTGTTAATGTAAACAAACCAAACCCCAAAGACTTTAAAAAGTACTCAGACTAAAAATTCTTTCCCCTTCTCAAATCTGCCACTGACACTCTCTTGGCTCCAGTTACACAGTGTTTCCAGAGCTGCAGTCACTATAGCTGGTGACTGACCTGACAGAGCTTGAAATTCTAACGTGGAAACAGAAAAAAAATTGTTCAGCAGACCTGAGCATCAATTGCTGTAGCACAGCTAACATCATAGAGATAGACTCCATGGCCTAAATGTTATGTGCTGCCTTGTTGGTCTATGACTATACTGAAAACCCTCATGTGCATTTGAACTAGTTCAGTACCATTTAACTACTACACAATGAAGTCTAAATAGCTCAACTTTGGCTTGCTAGTTAAACAAATAAAAATAGCATCAAACAATATGCTGCCAGAGAATCAACACAAACATGTAATACCCATCATTGATAAAGATTTTCATCATGAGAAGCTAAGACAGACAAATAACCATATAGATAAATATGGGGCAGAAACAGGGATTATGTACAGCTGCATTAATCACAAAGAAATCACAAAAAACTCCCAAGCATATGCCCTGGACCAAACAGCATTAATAAGGCTTGAGGAAGAAATGGGGTAATAAAACTCTGCATATCCCTCTCCTCTCAAATCCAGGGATCTACACGCACATTTTTAACCTAAGGTAATGCACAGCTCTTATGTTTACCCTATCACTAAAGTATAAACAAAATGGGGTATCCACATTTATGGCAAGAGACAAGTATATACTGATTTAAATGGAATATTAAAAAAAATAAATACGTATTTCTTCTGCCTGAAACCCTACCCAAACTTTGATCTTCTGACGCAGACTGCTGGTGACTCAGAGTCCTAAACACCTGAACAGTATAGTACAGGGTAAGGAATCAAACAGACACTGGCTGTGTAGAGTTCGTCCCTACTGTATAGGCTGCCAAAAAACTGAAAGTAAATGTATACACTGTATACCTTCATTTATTTAAAGAGGAACATAATCCCTTGTAGAATTCAAGTACTTCAAGACTTAATAGAGGAATTCATTAAAATACTGATATTCTTGTATCCGTCTTATGCCAGTTTGGTTGAAAATGTACTGTTCTTATAAAGGCACTTTCCTACATTAATTCAAACTACTTTAAAATACTTTTCTTTGACTTTGCAGCATTAATTTCTCTGATTGTATTAGAATAAAGGCTCAAGCTATTCTGAAGTGATTGGCACACACAAATGAAGGTAAATGTTCAACAGACTTAGTTTTTCCAGAGTGTTCATTGTAGATTACGAAAAATAAGAAGAAATAGCATGAGAAAGAAAACACTCCAAAGTTAGAACAGAATTTGTATCCAGCACTGCCACAAGCATAAGCCATAAATATACTTTCTTAGAATTTTTAAATGCCTAAAATTACACTCTCAATTTCAGCCGGGTATTTCTGTGTTCATAATTTAACATCTATTCTTTAGTGGCATCCATGTGAGAATGCACCCTTAAAAAAAAAATAAAACCCAAAAAACCACAAAAAACCCCCAACAAGCCTCCTAAGCAAAATTACATTCAGTGACGTAAGAGGAGAAAAGCCACACAGAAGTAATATATGAAAACAGGGGTTTAATTATCCTGTCCCTTTACCTCCACAGAACTATTTGGACAATTAGCCATTGGAAACAAATTCAGTTTCAGAACAGCAATTTGGTAATGCAGTGGAGCCAAATTGTAAGAAATTGTGGAAATCCAAAACTTCTGAAAACATTAATGAAGTGAGCTGAGCACTGCTGCAGAGATATACAAGAAAAGAATACTTATTAAAAAGTGTCCGAAAGTCAGGCAGTGTTAGAAAAATGTGTATTCTTAAAAAACATATTGTAACATATAAAAGAAAGTTTCATGATATTTCTGAGTTGAACCATGATCTAAGTAAAAGCATCTTAATTTATCCTGTGAGGAGAAATTGGTGAGGAGGTGACAGAAGGCAAATATACACTGAAGAGCAGCTGGTCAGAGTCTGCAGGTGGTTCCTTCAGCCCAGCCAAGAGCAACGCTTAGACCTCAGAAGGGCAAGCTCCCTCTTTCCAAAGAGTGTATACAGTGACCTCATAAAAAATGGAGGGATCACAGAACAAAACTCTCCTGTAGCTTTAAGACTTACTGTTAGCAAGTAGTGTGGGGGTGTCTCAATGAACTTTCACTGCAAAGTAAAAGCACCTGTCCCAGTTTACCAGAAGCAGATATTCTGGATGATCTGTACAAAACATATTTGCAACAGTATTCACCTGTGCATATTTTAGTGTGTTATTTATCAAAAGTCTCTTTGCAGTCAAGAGAAATAAACTAACAGCTTAAGGACACAAGTCACATAACCTCTTTTTAGCCACCCACCTAAGAATTAAATGAATCATATCCTTGAAGATTTTAATTCTCTGTGTAATTATAAAGAGCTATAAATGACGAGCTCAAATGCAGCTGCTTAAATGATGAAAACACTTAGAAGAGACCATTTCTTCTTTTTACACTCCCGATTCAAGAGAACATTTCCCATCTGATATTATATATAAGATTGGTCAAGTGTCTCTTCTTTCTAATTAGGATAGCTTTGGAACTGCTGAGAAGATTTCTCACTTTTGTTCAAATAACAGGCACCTATATAGGTAAAATGGCAACAGAACAAGACATACATCTCCCTTGCTCTAATAAACTTGCTGAACCCAATCTTACAGTCCTAGGAACAAGATCTGTTTTGACCCAAGCACAAGAAATTAACACAATAGGGGCTATATCCTAAATTTTTTTCAGTTCCCAGTTTTTCTAGAATGAGTTGAATGCACACAATCGGCTTACAGACTCTGAAATTAAGAAGAATATGGTAAAGATCTCTGACCATAGCTTTCATGTTACAGATAGGACTGTTTTCCTGGAATCCCACACCTGGGTCACCTTCTGCACTGCTGCTGCTTTAGAAGCCCTTCCTCAAAACAACCAACCAAAACACAACACTTATTTTATCCTTTGTATTTGAAAGATTAATTACACTTATGTAAAAATTTTGGTATGCTATTGACCGTTCCCAGAATAGAACAGCAGTTTTTCCCAGCACAACACAATCAAAATTGTCCATCATTGCTCAAATGTGTATTTTTAGTTCAGACACACGGGCATTGCTGGATTAACTACTCAGTTTTAACATGCTTATATGCAGAACAGAATTTCATCCAGCTGTGAATCTCAAGCCTAGAGAAAGTGTAACTGATCTCTCTATCACAGATTGAAAGCTTCTAACAGAGAGGTACTGAAGAAATCCAAGTGCAAGAGCCCTTGAATACCTGAAGAAGTTGGTGTGTTCACCAGTGGAAAAAGAAACAGTACTTTGATGAATCTTCATAACATGCCTATAAATTGCTTCACTTAATTGTAAATCCATTAACAGCAAAGGTGACTCAGACATGGGGTCTGAAAAAAACGCATGAACTCGCACGCTCTAAGAATTTAGGTAAAGCATCATAATGGTAGTGCTGCACACAAACAGCCTGTAGACACAGCTGTTACATTGCTGCTTTTTCAATAATTGATGTAGAGACAGATTATATCAGACCCTGCACTGGAAGTGTCTGAACACCTCTGAGCCCTCAAAACACAAGAGTGATTTAAAGTAGCATTACAGTCGTGTTTAAGGTTGCATTCAAGGTACTGACATATCAGAAACATTGTCCATGTTTTGAAGTGGGATCATTTATCCCGAAAGTTAAATCCCATACAAGCTTGTATCTAAGAAAAGGTAGCCCCATTTCTAAAGCAACAGGCTTAAATCCACATTTATGGGCAAGGTAAGGAATAACACTTTTTTCAGTACACACATTCAGAAGAAGTTTTCTTGACCGCCTTTTGAAGTTGTGTTGTAGACTACTGTAAATCTCCTCTCTGCTGCAGTGACTGTACTATATCCAAGTACTAAGTAAACAAACTACTTCAAACACGATGGAGGAACTTAGCAGCTTCAATCGACTTCCTTAAATCCTGCTGAAGCAGCAGTACAGAATGCCAGACAACTTGCATTTCCAAGAACTCTTCAGTAATAGATATTGCAAGCCTCCAGAACTTACCCTCTTCCTCCATGTATATTTCTAGCACCTCTAATAATCTTTTGTGTCATTTAAATTTTCATAATGCATCTGAAGGATTGTAGGTGCATGAGCAGCTTTTAATCTCCTGTACCGTGCAGTCCCTGAGAATGCAGGCTGTCTGTATGCTGATAAATGCCACCATTTCTGCTGGATGATTCTGAAGTGGCAAACTTTGCCAGAGTAGAGAATGTATACAAAACAGAGACAGGCAGTGTACATTTATTAGTGGAAGCTGCCTGATGTGAACAGGTTCAAACTACTTTTGTTTCAACTAGGTCCAGAAATTTATTTAACAACACAATTTTTAAAAGTTATTATCTTTAGGTACTTTACTTTTTCCCTGTGAAAATTATATTTAATGTTTGCTCAGAACATGTTCTTCTCCTCAAGGAAATACATGCACAGCTTCTGAGAACACCATAATTTGAAACTCTGTGATCTTGCTTCTCTCCATGAGGGCTAAAAAGCAAAACCTTTTTATTTTTAAATTTATCCAAAGAATGCATAACACTACAAAAATCCTGTATTACCATAAATACATAAAAACTAAACATCAAATTCTATCAAGTTAATAATGTCGAGAAAAAGGACTGAGATAGAGGTTCCATATTCTCAACCCTAGCTGCAGTTAGGTGGATCTGAGAGGCACTTTCCCTTTCCTCCCTCCACCTTAAGAATCTGTATGTAACAGGAAAAAGAGCAACCGCTGTCATGTAAGAAACTCAGGAAGCCCAAGTTCTCAAAATAAGAACATCCTAAATATTTGAGATCAGTTACTTTCCAAAATGAAATAGATTGTGACATTTTTAAGTATGTTAAAGTTCAATTGCCATCTACTCTTGCCAAAATTAAGGACTATTTACAAATTATGTTCTTAGAGACTGTCAGCGGTTTACAGCTCTCACTGTCAATTTGATATGGCATTTTAAATAGAAATCATACCACAAGACATTTTTAATATGGGCTGATTGGAGCAAATAGGAAATGGTGCCCAGAGCTTCCCACCCTCTCCACCAAGAAACGAAGTAACAGTGGTTGTATTGTTAAAGGGCTATTAAAAATAAAATCTGCTTTTTTATAATTTGTCAGCACATAGTTCGTGTGTAAGTCGTGCCACCCTTCTCCAGCTACATTTCTCAAGTCTGTTCTAAAATATAATTTTCATTTTAGAACAGTATCACTCACTGCTTATAAAATTGCCAACAAATCATGCTAAAATCTTTATTAAAAGACCATGTATTGCACAGGTACGTTTACAGTTCTTACCTATTGAAATTCCACTAGAAAGGGTGGAGCTTTCTGCTTGCCCTCTGGATGGGACATGAGGCTCCATGACGCTGTCGTCCAGTAGGTGTCTTGGTCCTGCGTTGGGGAATGTTGCGCTTTTAAATTCAGTTGTATTCATTTTGTGTATGAAACTAGAAGTGAACAGGATAAAACTGTTACAACATTATCTTTGAGATATTTCAAAAGCTGTTGCTTTGACACCCTGAAGGATTGTATGTAGTGTGTTTCAAATACCAAACTAAATCATGGCCCAAGTCATAAGCAACTGTGCACAAGCTACATCATCTATAGAAGTTGCTAGCCTTAAAACTGCACAGTACTCTTAGAGCGAAGAGAAAGTCGTGATTACTTTGACTCTCCTAAGGTATTTTTGTCTTGTAACACACAACTGAACTTTGATTTGCATTCTAACTCATTAAAGGTAAGGTTATAGAACATAAGAGATGAATTACTGAATAGCTACAATCTTGGATTTTGAGAAGAGGACAAGGTAATTGATGATATAATTATTAATATATATCTATACAGAAGAAGCCTGAAACCATTACTATACAACATTATATGAAAGTCTACAAAGGAGATCTCATCATAAAAATACCAATAAAGCAATTATTTCAGTTTGTATTTGAAAGAATTACACTGGCATTTAGTTGCTAAAGGGACAGCTCTGTCATTCAGGAAGAGCCTATTTTGACTAACTCATTGGCTATTCTTATCATCCTAACAGCCACACAGTCCTCCTATTTTGACCAATTCTCTTTGGTTAGGATACAAACATTATAGTTCTGAGCTTGGTCTCTTGACACAGATTGGTCTCTAAGCAAAGTACCGTGTACAATTCATGCTATGGTTTAAAAGCAAAGCTTTTGTATTGAAAGACGATGTATCGCAAAGCTTAGGATTCTCAGGTTAAATAAAATGCTGACTTGTATCCCAGACTGTGACATTTCCTATGCCCATGTGGTATCAGGTTCCTAGGTGAAGGGGGTGTCGGTGGTAGCAAAGCTCCTTCAGCTGCAACATTTTTTCGTCCACTTTGTGGAGATGCTCCAACTTCAGAGCCTGGGAACAAAGAAAACATTACCCCCGAGTAACTTCAGAATTACCGTCAGGGTTACTGTCTCAGAAAATTGTGAGAGTCGCAGAAAACGTCCTAACCTCAATTTGTAAGAGATAGCTTGTAATAGAACTCACTGATATACTCGCATTGATAATTTAAAAAACCATATACTTTAGGGGTTTTTGCACAGGATTAAAAACAAACACAGTTATTTCAAATAGATCATCTAGATATAATTGATAAGTCCTAAAGGTTGTTGGTTTAGCTATGTTGACATCAAACAGGTCCCACTGATCCTATGTTTTGAAACTCCTGCCTTCAACCACTTTTGGCAAAGATCAAAAATAACGTAAAATTTTTGAAGCATAAAATACCATGAAAAGTTTATATGAAGGCCCTTCTGTCTAGATGCAACAAAGAATGAATATTTAATAGCTCTTCACCCCAAATGACACTAACAAGTTAGTGCCACAATACATACAAGAACCTAAACCACTGACTCAATTCCTTGGAAAATTTTCTTTACAGATTGCCTTTAAGCTTCTCATTACAAGTACACAGTGTTTATACCTCACATTTCTTTATTAGCCTTAGGCAAATATTTTTTTATGTTCACAACTCAAAATAATGCATTTGACAACGTCAAGTCTTCTGATTCTGATATTTATTGAGCATTTACCTACTAAATCTTCTCTGGAAGCAGCAGAGTGGGGGGTGCTGGTCCCTGGTTCTATCTTTAATGAAAGTCTGTATTAAAGAAGCATTAAAAAGAGAAGCATATAAAAGTAAGCCTTTGGAAAATAAATAAAATTAAGTTTACAATTGAAAGATGCCTGCTTCTATAATTGGAAGAAACATGACAAAGTTAATACATACCATGCGTAGTTATCTTTAACACACACTATTTCCAAACGTTCTTTTTTTTGGGGGGTGGAAAAATCCTTACTACTGCAACAGGATCCAGGTTCAAAAAATGACATGCTAGGGCATAATGTAGTAAGTCAGTCCATTGCTTTGGTTCCTATAGACCAGGACAGGTTTGCCATGCCATGCTGACGGAGGACCAGACTGAGCAAAACCTTGGCTACAGCACAACCCTGCAACCTCTTCTGCATCAGGGAGCCTGACACAACTGGCCAGATACCAGTGTCCATCTTCACTCTCTGTGAGCAAAAGCTCAATGTGAGATGTTAAACAAGTGTGACAAAGTCACAGTGTGGAAGAACTAGGGGAACAGGACATTGTTCAGTGTCGGGTCCACCCCTTTACAGGTATAAAAGGCAAAACCCTTATTTTGTGTTTTGGAGAATACATCATCAATTTGACGTCATCCATAATTCAAGCTGTGGATTTTTTTTTCTGTAACAGGCACCTTTTAACACTATTTCCAAGAGTACCACAAAGAAAGCAGACTCCAGGAGCAGAGAACTCCAGGAAGATCAAGCATATCTTGTCCACACATTATGTAGAACTAGAAACTTTGAAATTAGCAGGGTTGGAAAGGCATCCACTTAATTTTGGGAAGAAGTTTGACAGCTCTTCCATCCCCAGGCAGTTCAGTAATGACTAATTAAAGTTTTAAAATTTAATTTTTAAAAATAAAATAAAATCATTTAGGAAGAAAAAACATGTATTCAAGTTGCAATGGCTGTTGTCTTAACTTTAGCCTTTTTGCAGACACCTTAGAGAATAAAAAGGAAAACAGACACTTATAATACAGATAGATCTTCAAAATATACTGCTTCCCTATAAAAGACAGTTTGGAGACATACAAAAGCCATACGTGTAAAACCAGGCTTTCTGAATAGTGGCCATGTTTATGTGCAATTGTCTCCATTAATTTCCCTGCTATTAAAATATGGGTTGCACAGGCTGGAGAGATGGTAACTCCTTCAGCAATAAATTTCCCACTAGTAGTGAATCCTGCCCAGTGAAGGTGGAGGAAGGCAGAGCATAGAATTCATAAAGATAATACACTACTAGGCAACTGACACTGCAGTCAAGAAACTTGGGTTTGTGTTATGGGTTGCTCTTTTTTACCCTTCAAAGGCTTTAGTCTCAGTGATAAGCAAGCAGTCCTTTGAAATTCAAGCTACAGAACATTTCAGCAAAAAGGTAAAGCCAGATGCTTTCATATAAAAAAAGCAGAGAACAATTCACAAATCTTAGAAGGAAAGCCAAGTGTCTGGGCCTTCACTAACCATTCTTTGACATAAACTGAGGGGTCCCCTCTACTGCCTTTAATAATCTTTGCCATTTAGTAGCCCTAATTGGATTTATCTGTTCCTGTAATGTACACACCCCTCCCACCGTTCGAATACAGCTACACAAGCAACCAATTCAACACAACTGAGGTGACAAACTTCCCAGGTGGGCTGGATGGGAATGGGTGGGGAACCTCCTCAAGTGGATCAGCAATGAACAAAAACGTTCTTCATATGCAACGGATTTGCTTTAGGTTTATTCTTGTCCTCTGGGCTCATTCGTGTCACATGCCAGAGATTTCCAGCCTCCAGTTTTGCTGGTTGTCAAATCACTTAATACAGTAATAATCTTTTAATTGAGGAAGTGGAAACCTCTGTTTCGGGTGATATGATGGGAGGAATGGGTGGGAACATGGACAATATTTTGCCTCTCAAAAATCAAGTGTTTTAATTTTACTCACACCGTAAACCTAATTAAAGAAAGAAAAGTGAAATATATACGAAAGTTAAAGCCTTAAGTCACAGTCAGTAAGAAGTTGGGAACAGACACACAGATGAACTTTGTTCTGATGAAAAAATGACATAAGCTGTCTCCTGTCACGGGATCCATCTTATTGACTGAACAGTACTACAGATGAGCCAGAAATATGGAGTTTTCATTAGCTAGCACTAAGTGGTCTGCAGATCAAATCAAAAGACTGAACAGACCTGAAAGCTAGGGCTTAATGCAGTCAGACATAGAAAAGAGAGGAGATATGCATCCAGTGGGCTGAAAATTGTCTTGAGCACAGGACCCTGCTGTAACCTTGCTACTTGCAACTGGTGCATCTGGTACACATAATCCCCTGCTACAAGTGCAATCTTAACAGCAACAGGCTTTGTGTTTTAAAGTTACTTTCTAATGGCTTTCATACTTACTTGTAATTGTCATCTTCTACAAACTTCTGTAGTTCTTCTATGTATTGAACCGAGTTTAGATATTTTTGGACGTGAGGCAAGAGAGGAATATCTGGAGAACAGATGACTTCATTACCACGGTATTATTAATTGGTAAGCAAAGTTATTTTCCAGAATTGAAACTTATCAAGCTGACATTTCCCACACCCATAAAGCCATGTTTGTGTCCTCCTAGATCTGCTCTGCTTTATCACGTAAGGAAAAAGTGAGAGTGTGCCCCTGGTCAAAATGAAGTCCCAAACCTGCAAGGTTGTATCTGAGGACTCCTTCACAACCCATATTCTCATTTTATTGAGCTTTCAGTGAAGCCACAATCCTGCGCTAATTCATATTCCACACAGCCTTACGACTTTACTAGAACTTGAAGAGCACTGTGTGCGAGACAACCTCTGAAGATACATTACTTGACCTATGAGTTATAAATGTCCGAAAGACAAACCAAATGTATTTTATCATCTCCAATAAAAGTACTACTCCAAAAGCCATCCTACTATTTTTAGAATTCATAGTCATAACATTATGAAATATGGGGATACAAGATGAAAGCATAGTAGTAGAACTACTGTTAAGTACAATGTATCCCACATTTTTAACCAGAAATGGTGTACTGCAAAAATGTGAGAGATGTAAGAAAAAAGTGATTTCTATTATGTCTCCTCACATTGACACTGTGTCATAACCAATGCCATCGGACAGACTTTTGGGCTGAGAGGGTGAGGGAGTGCATTAATGGCATTCAAACGGGTTGCGCCTTACATTGCATTATAGAAGACAAATATTAAAGCTTTTTAAATTGTTATACTTAATGCTGCAATATTTATCCACTAGCTTACCATATTCACATGACTGTTGTAAATCTGAGATAATTCGAAGAATGTTGTTCATTAAATTTGTTCTTTGCTCGCTTTCCAGAATGCTTCCTGTTGATGGGTAGGCGGAGTCAATATACGTCAAGTCTGACAGATAAATACCTGAATAAGATTAGAATAAGAAATTTATTTTTTAGCAGAAAAAATTAGTAACAAATATTTTGAAGAATTTTTGCTTTCATTGACTAACCTGCATACTGGTTGAATGCAGCATTACCTTAGAAGAGTATTTTCATTTGAACAAGATCTCCAAAAGCCCTCAGACCTCAGAGTAAAACAACAATAATGCTGTACAGAAAAGTACATCACCATGCCATTCTTGTCTGGGATTCAATTTACACTCTTGTCAGTCACTCAATCCTTAGTTTTGTCAAGCTTGCCTCAACTATACTTGTAGATACTGAGGGTACGAGTACAGCTATGTTTCTATATGCAAGCTTTCATTCTTTGTACAACAAATCACACTGGAGGTTAGAGAGGATCTTTTCCTCCTACGTCATACCAGGAACGTATGGCCCGGCTTTGTCTTTAAGAGTGTCATTATTTCTAATTTCTGAAGTTATTACAAGGACATGCACAACTACTCATGAATGTAATCTTCTGCCATATCACCAAGTAATTATTCCCTTGACAAACATGAAGCATACTAAACACACAATGCTAAAATACATAATTAGTGATGACTTCAGGAATTCTACTACTTCATTTCTCCAATTCAGCAATTAAATAACAGAATCGAGCTGAATAGAAACTCAAACTCAACTTGCAGCAACACAGGAAAAGTTAACTAGGCAAAAAGTGCACTCAGATTGAAATGAAATATGAATTCTGCAGTTCATAATAATGGCAATTCTAACAATCCAACAGCCTTCTGGTGTCCTATCTGCTTTCTTCCCCACCACCACTGTAACTTTACTACTCTTTAATCCCTTAATCATGCAGGGAAGATAATGCTCCTCTTTAGATACTAATGCTGTAGATAAACCACTTATTTTAATTCTAAATGCAACTTCATTTCTTGAACTTCACCCAAAGATTAATTATTTTTGTCTCAATTAAACGAGACATATCCTAACCAACTGTGTTACTGAAAGGAGTTTCTCTTCATTCCCCGCATCTTCCACAAGATATCCAAATAAAAAAAAAAGTACAAACTTAAACAATATTTTTAAGAAACTTACTTCAGTAACAGTGAATTTCTAAAATTACATTTTGCTTCACCTCTCAGCCTTGTATAACCAAAATCATAACAAAAAGCTTGGCTTTACAGGTGGAAGACCATTAATACAACCTCACAAGAACAGCAGTTGTGTTTGTATAGCACCTAAGCAGCACAGCCCTCAAATGAGAGCTGGGAAACTCTGGGCATCACTCCAGAATCAACACATGCACACGTGCGTGCACACACACAGAGAAACAAATTAAAATACTTGTGGTTCAAAGGTGACATATGAAAAACGTGAATAAAAAGGTATTACACATGACCTGATACACGACTAAATTTCTCAATTTTCTATTCTGCTAGAATTGGTTTATTAAAAAATAGAAAGGATAATCAGAAACATCAGATAGTCACATTTAATTGCTATCTAGACTGCATAAGCTGCCCCAAACCTAACATTGCTATGCAATGTCCAAATAAGCCTTGAAAATCTCAAACCTGCTCAGTCTTCCACAGAAAGAAGTCAATCATGCTTACTAATTGTAATTGAGGAAATTCACTATGAACACGCACCCACAACATTATGCAGGACTTTATAAACCAATGTATTTGTAGGATTATCTTTTCTGAATTACTTGCTCAATTAAGCACTGATTTTTTTCTTTTAGCTAAATCAGGAGCTCTTCTGTAGACAGCGGTTCTATAAACTTATTCAATGAATTTCTATGATGTTTAAAATAAATTTGAAAGCATACTAGGCTAATTCTGTTTCAAATGTAATTGGCATGTCCTTTAGGAAGAAACTGAACAAATCGATGAAAGCAAATTGAATGCACTTAAGTGCTGGCTGACTATTGACAGAACTAAAACCAGTATTCACCATTCCTTGCAGGGCATAATCTCTGTGGTTTATGCTACTTCTAACACCAGTCAGATGTTATCAAATATTCTGATACCTACCCAAAGCCATCACACATACAGTTTTAACATTTTCCACATGTATTGGAGACTTCACGTGTTTAACAACTGCAACTGTTTCTTATTAACTGAATGTCAAGAATTGAATGCGACATTCTGTTGAACATTCTTCTAGACTATAAATGGTTCATTTTTCCTGTTGTATCCAGCCAGGCTGCCCCTTTTATTCCCAGTAACACAAACTTAGTTTTATCAGCCTGAAAGAATCTTTCTTCTAAATGAAGCCCAGTACTGTAATAACT
This sequence comes from Nycticryphes semicollaris, assembly GCA_013400055.1. Lineage (NCBI taxonomy): Eukaryota > Metazoa > Chordata > Aves > Charadriiformes > Rostratulidae > Nycticryphes > Nycticryphes semicollaris. The sequence continues at coordinate 372,160 of VXBJ01003466.1, forward strand.
TGAAAGGCATCTTTAGGCAGCGTAGTAAAAATGTTTGATTTGTAATTGCCTGCTGAACTCTTGCACAGTCTGTTGCCATATGGTACCCTCCCTTCTACTGGCAAACAATCTTTCCTTGTTCCTAACTTCTCAGCCTCCCTACCCCCTCCTTTTCTGGAGGGTACGGATAGGAAATCCGAAGGAGGAGTTTCTTCTGCTCCCAGTGTGTTTGCAGTGACATCATAGGTGGGCTGAACGTCTAAGGGGAGTGTGTGTTTGTTTAAAAAAAACTGTCCAAAAGTGATGTATATGGAATCTGGGTCAGCTGTAGCTGGTTAGTGCACTTCTGCATATGAGAGTAAAACAGTTTCAAAAAACATTTCTCTCTTTTCTCTGGAATAATATATACTGGAACATTACTTTTTTTTTTAAAGATTAGTTAGCTTGGTTATCATATGGAGAAACCCAATTCCTCATTACCACTTGGATCTAGCAGAGAAAGACAAAAGCAGTTTTCAGCTCCAACTACAGATTAACAATCCACAGCATCGGGTAATATAGGAAGAAAAAGGAACTCGGCCTCTGGTTTTTCCATCTACCACAGAAGCAAAACAGCTGGAAGATTTCTTTTCTTGGTAAGTTTTAAAGTTATTTTTACTTTCAAGTTTAATTTTGAGCTATTTGCAAATTCTACATACATCTTCCTCAACATACAATTGTGAAGGAATAAATCTCTCTAAGCCTGAGAAAAGTTTGACAACTAAAATATAAAACTCACTTTTGTGGCATTTGGTATACTTTGGAAACTCAGAGAGAATTAAAAAGAACTCTGCACAACAGCAGAGACTAACTCATTCCAGTTGTAAGGGTGAACATGTTTCAGTTGTTTAGTTGTAAATCTTCTGTAGATTTTGTTATCTACAGTTACAGAAAATTAGTACTAACAGATTCTTTGCTAAGCATGTAATTTGGGTACTGTGAACATACTAATCTGAAATTCTGATCCTAGCAGAAAGCAAAAGTCTAAAATGCTATCGATTTCAGGGAAGCTGGATTTCACCCAACACCAGAGCATAGACCTAGCATTACTAGAAATAGAAAATGGATACCTCAATAAAACCACTGTAAAAAGTCCTAAGTAAATCAACGCACTTCTGTAAGTAGCAATCATTGTATATGTTTCAACTAAATTTTTGTTTATGGTACTTCTGAGCAGTAGAAGTAGCCTGAAGCCTACAACCAAGAAACCCGAGTCATACATTGATGCAGAATATAATAAATAAAGTTTGTAGCACAAACAATTGTGCAGACGGAAATCCTAAGACATTGCTGCAACAGACAAAAGGGAAGTTAATTGTACTTCAACTGAACAGCAGTTTGTTTCTAAATAAAGATTCATTTTGTAAACATGGAATGCAACATGCAAGGCAATACTATATTAAGTTGAAAATAGAGGGTTTGTTACAATTCGTTGAGAGGAGAGAGGGGGGAGGATACAGTTGCAAGTCAAGGATCAAAACAAAGTTGTTTACAAACAGAAGACAAAAGTACAGATAAAAACCAAAAGAGCTGGTAATAAATAACTTTCTACCTTTTGCCTTTGTTCATGCTGACTCGGTAAATAATCCAGAACAATAGAGAAGAATATAAGTTAGGTATTTGTATTAACAAACTCTCAGAAATGTCTGACACTAAGAAAGAATGAAAGGGGTGATGCAAAAAGAAGAGAAAGTGTTACAGAAAGCAAACTTAATTAAGATGTAGTAGCTACGGGAGGAAAAAAAAAGTTTCAAGCAGACTTGACAAACAAGAAAGATGGATCCTTTCCAAGTCTTCAAGCCCTTTTTCTTACTATCCTTTTGTGCTTCTTTACATATTAAAGCGAACATTCTAAACAACAAAAAAATCCATTTGAAGCCTACATTGTGTGCTTTGGACACCAGTCTCTGTTCATTCATCATTAGCCAAGGTTTTGATTTATGCTGCTCAGAACAATTCCTAAATCTTTCACAAATGAAAACAGCTGAGTCAATAATTTCAAAGCAATAAACTGACTACGTGCAAGGTCTTAACCCTCTCTCCTTCACTGTCTTCCAACTTTAGAGTTCAAGTTTAGAAATGCTTGTTTTAAGACAAGTAGTGGAATATTAGTGTTATGCTGTTGCCACAAGAATGATCTGAAGCATGACAGAAAAATATGCCATTTAGTGTTTTATAGGTATTTACTTCAAAGAATGTAAATTCTGAACCTTTAAAGTTTTGCCAATAACTACATGGCTTTACCAGGTCTTGCTTATTGTTCTACTGGACTTTGTTCGTTTGTTTATTAGCATGCCCTAGTAGTCTGATCCTTAAAATTTTTTAACCAATGAATGAAGCAAAGTTTCCTATAGCAAACATCACTAGATGCTTAATGACTCCAGTATCTATTTTATAAGGAATTCTGGAGCCTCTAAATAACACATTTCCAAATACACCACTCCATTGTTCCTGCCTGTTAAAATGGTGCAAACACACAAAAATGACCCCCGCATAAAAAAAACCCCAACCAAACATGTCACAAGAAAAAAAGCATTATGGTATTTTCCTGTGCTTTACGAATATCCAGTATGACAAGATTTACAACTCTGTTTTGCAGATAAATTCTAAGAATCTAATAATTTTTATAAGTGACACATTTTCAATGACTGCTTTGAAAACCCCTGAAGATTTTCAGATTGCTTTTCCTAAAAGGATTCAGATTCCTGTTAACCTCAGAGAAACAAAATTCTCTGACTCAATACATCATGTATCAGACTAACAAAACCCACGAATGTATTATTCCTGGATCCCAGTCAATACAATTAAAGGAATCCTACTATTTCAACAGGGGTAGAGTGACTTACTGGAAAAGTATTTGTTTACACAGGGGAAAGTAACTCACTGAAGTACACAGATATATCAAAAATGCACGTGAACATTTAGTGTTTTCCCCACAACAGTATTGCTTCCAATGCTATGGATCCAGTTTTAAGCTAAAAAAATCCACAAAAATCTCCACGTATTCCGTGTTGAGATAGGGGAAGCTAGAGAGTTTTACTGATTTTAGCTGCTTAGACAAAGCTTAACAGAAAATGAAGTACACTTAACATCAGTCACAGCTTTCAGATTAACTGGTATCATATTCAGAGGATCTTTATTCTCAATATTATTATTTACTTTCTCAATAAAACCCTATGTTTCTCTTCTTGTTTTACACGTTTATAAATGGAGGCTTACAAAAGATGGCACTGTTGGTATTTACCATTTGATCATATTCTTTTAATAAATATTCAGAATAAAGATATGTACTGCTACTGCACTTTCCACACAAAGTGAATCCCATATTCACATTTGCCTGCAACACTTCTCTTACATGCAGGGAGAATGAGTCTTTGGCAGCTCGGAAAGCACAGCTTCTAGTCTGTGTTGTGGGTCTCCAAATTCTGCATCCTGCTGCATGTGAGTCACAGCAGTACAACAAAGGACAAACAGCTTATTGTGTAGAAAGTTACAAAACACCAAATGTATACTAGCTTCCACACTTCCTCATTCCTGCAACTCTAACATTTGTAAGTTATTTTTTGTAATTTTTTGGCATAACACCATCCAAATTATCATATTTTCTCAGTGAAAATACGATAGTTACTGTTTATTTTGCTCTTTTAAACTGGAATTTTTTTCCTTTAAACACTTTTAAAATATCAAATACTAATTTGAAAACAATTTTTTTCCTGCATGGGGATTAGTCTAGAAAAAGAAACAAATCAGAAGAAAAAGGAATGGTACTAAGTGTTAAATGATATTGAAGCCTTATCCATAGCGCTGAGTATTTCCGATAAGATGACGAAGTTTGTGTTGCTATGAATAGTAGCAAATTGCACAGTTTCTCCTGCTGAAGCAACAAAACATTAACATACCAGAACACACATAATACAACTTCTACGGAAATCTGAGACTCAAAACTAGGTGATACAGAAAAACCAAGAGAAATGACAGTCTATTCTCATTTAAAAAACATGATAGTTCATAAAGAGTTAACTAATGTATTTTAAAGCAATAGTATCTGCAATTACAATCTCTCTCACTTATTTTCCAAAGTCTGAATTCAGGCATTTCAGCAGCCCCACTCACTACAAGCAACTCTAGACTTGCAGGAAGTTTGAGGCTGTGGTTCTGTCTAAATTGATCCCTGACCTTCAACAACTTTACCTCGTAACAATTATGACGCAACCTAAACATCTAAACTTGGGAATCTGTGACATAATGTGTCTGATTAAAAAAAAAAAAAAAAAAAAAAAAACAAAACAAAACTCAAAAACTACTTCCCAACTCTAGTATTTGTCAATTTTAAGTCTTACACATTAGGCTATCATTCTGTGATATTTTGGATAAACAGTTTATATTTTTTTAAGCTGCTTGCCCAGATCATCAGGAAGTTTCTGAAGCAGTATTTTCATTTCCTTCTAAGCTGATTATAACTCCAGGTAAATATCTTACTCGGAACCTATTCTTGTATGACAAGTTAGGCATTAAGCTGCTCAAACATGCCAAGCAACATCACAAGATGTTTAATTTTTTCAACATCAAAATTTCCATGGAAGCATATACGGTGCCTATGAGGTAGATTCTCAGAAGAAACTCATCCCTACTTATATGAATGTCTCCGTTTAATACAAGATATTTGAATTATTTCAAAGTTCTAGGCTGTAATGTTATGCAGCTGTTGCATTTGGTTATGCTATATTAAACCATTTAATTCATTTTATGGTCTGACAGCACATATATAGACACAGAACTTCTAACTTTTAACACGCAAGTTTTAAAGTTCAAAATTAACACATATAATATTAAAAGAAATGCATAAAGTGGGCTGCATTGCAAAATGTTTGGTTTTGAAAGGTTAAGCTTTAACATATTTCAGGGGAAAAATGTACTGCTGTGGGGAAAACTCCCAGCTATTCATTATATAAGTAACTGTATAGGGTCATAAAATACTACCAAGAACTAAAGTGTTATTCACCTTTTTAGACTATGAAGTAGCTATTATATACTGTGAAAACTGTAAAATACTGGACTTGTACTATGCCTCCATCTTTAATCATATGCCGTGAACTTTCTCTGCATCTGCAAATGCTGAACATAAAAGTTTTGAAAAATAATTTAGAATTCAAATGTCAATTAGTTAAGTTCATCCTTGTCGAGTTAGAAAGCACACAAAGACCTGTTTCACATGTAACTCATGCGAAAATTTAACCTAATGAACTTCCAACTCTGAGCACTGTTCAAGTGATTAGTATTTTACATGTCTGAAATTACTAAATATATACAATTAGCTCTGAAGAAGTGATACTTTTTCTTACTTTTTATTAAAAAAAAGAAACCACCAACCAACCCAACAATCAGAAGTTACACTTTAAATATAAACTTTCTCAAACTTTTATGTATTCCCTCCATTTATGTAGAGTAAGAAATTATTTTCAGTATGTTAAAAGCACGTATTTTCTTCTCTCAGAAGCAGTGCTTGTAACTGTCACTCAAACAAAAAGGTATTCTTCAAGCAGCAGTGGAACATTTGATCAAGATTCCTAGATACAATTCCTGACTGCACGTACAGCATGGTTTGAAGTGTGTAACCACTGCTCTTTACAAAGCCAAAAAATAAAGACTTCACATGTTTACTCTGAGATTGAGCAGACATTTGTAGCAATAATATTAAAGCCAGTAACAGAACAGGGAGAAGTGACCTGACACAAAAGTACCTTATCATCTGTAAATATGAATGTAAAAGGAACAGCACTGGTCTGCTTCTCCTTCAGGGTGACTGTTTTGGGATTGCCAAGTGCACTTAAACTTAAAACTTGGCAGGAACAGCATGAAAATTATTAACTATTTCCAGTTTTACTTTATTTCTCTTTGTAACTATGGAAAGGCCACTGTACAAGGCCTTGTACAACCACTAACAGTAGTCTGGAAAGGAAAGCCAGATCAACAGCTGAGATAAGTAAGAGTGATCTGCTTGAAAAACCACGTAAGATATGAAAAAATTGGGGGGTTTCCCCCTAAGTGCTACCTTTGTTTATCATCTCAAATACTTTAAAACCCACTGGTTCTCTAAAAACATCTTTGGGTCTTTAAAACTGCATTTTAATTCTTTACACAAAGTTAAAAGAGAGAAATGTTCTTTAACAGATGAATGAAACACTTCAGTATGGTATTTATATTGATAACACTAAGGTATCAGTTGTGTTATTCGGATAAAAATGTTTGTGACAACAATTCCAAATATTCATCTCAAAAGACAAGTGAGTAGGGGCCCGAACACATAATAGTATCACAGGCTGTCATTACAAATTTAAAGTTACTTAAATATGTAGTTTTCAATTTTCAACTGTTACACTAATCTCCTGCCTAACGCTAATGTCCAAAAATAGTGTTAGATATGCCTGTATTTTTCAAGTCTACTATATCTGTGTATATATGAATAGGGACATATATAGCATTCAACAATTTTTACATCTATTTATACATACATAAATTTAAAAGACAACCAGAATGGCTTATGCAATTGAAATTCCAAGATTTAAATAAATATTTTTGAAATTACTGTCACTCATCACTGTTTCCCTACTTTCCTTCCATGAAGATATTCTGCAAGCACTCCATACGTTCTATAACCTTGTGTATTGTATTGCAGCAAGCACAGATCTAAGCAGTCAAATATATAATGAAAGCAAGACACGTAATTTAAGCAGAACATCGCTTCTGAAAGATTATCCAGTGCAACAATTTTTCTACTAATTCCAACACCTAAATTTTAAGGTTCGCCACTCAAGATAGAAAGTTATTATTTGAAGCTAATATAATGCACCCTAACTTCAAGTAACAGATTCCAAAGACTTGTCTGCACAGTCTAAACCCATCATTTTAGGAAGTTAAAGCAGTACAGAAGTCTTTAGTTATAGCTCCAATTTAATTATTTTATCTTTTACCCGTGTTCCATAGTGTCTTCTGACAGTCATCACACTTGCATCAATATGAAGATATTTAAATGGACTCTGGGTGTACTATTGTTCCTCCTGTTGTCTATTGGGCGCTGTACAGAACAATCTACACCTGACAAAACATCCCAACGGAGGCACCCTCGCTCAGCAGATGGAGAGGAAGGGAAGAAATGTGGTTACACATTCTTGGTCCCAGAACAAAAAATCACAGGGCCAATTTGTGTGAATACTAATGGACCAGGTACTGGTAACAGAAAAGATGAAGTCACAAGAATGGACATAGAGAACTTGAAGGATGTCCTATCCAAGCAAAAGAGGGAGATTGACATTTTGCAATTGGTAGTGGATGTGGATGGAAACATTGTGAATGAAGTAAAATTACTGAGGAAAGAAAGTCGTAACATGAACTCTCGGGTTACCCAACTCTATATGCAACTCTTGCACGAGATAATTCGAAAGCGTGATAACTCACTTGAGCTTTCTCAACTGGAAAACAAAGTCCTTAATGTTACAACAGAGATGTTGAAGATGGCAACAAAATACAAGGAGCTTGAAGTAAAATATGCAGCACTAACTGATCTTGTAAATAATCAGTCTGTGACTATCTCGCTGCTGGAAGAGCAGTGCTTGAGAATCTTCTCACGACAGGACACCCATGGGTCTCCACCTCTTGTTCAAGTTGTGCCACAGCACATTCCTAACAGCCAGCCATACACTCCTGTTCTTCTGGGAGGTAACGAGATACAGAGAGATCCAGGTTACCCTAGAGACAGAGATGTAAGGCCACCACCCGATCCAGCTACTTCTCCTACAAAGAGTCCTTTCAGAGTACCACCACTGGCTTTAATTAATGAGGGTGAGTTATCTACCACAATTTAACCAGAGATTTCTCTATTTCAGAGGGAAACCGTCCTGACTACAGAAACAGAATGATGATTTTAAAGTGTCTGGTAGAGTTAGTCCTTGCTCCTGATTTTCTTCCCTGCCCCTCCACAAGCTTTAGTTTGTCAGTCTAATTCTTAAGCGATAGCTGCATAAGATGAATTTGTTGAAATACTCAGTTGATACTCAGAAATTCAAATCTGAAGAATTTATGCCTTTGAGTCTCAAAGTATTGGGGTTTCTGTCCCCAACTGGGTTTGAATTATAGGAATGAAAATTTAGTACTAGCACATACTTTCTAGTGCTTAGCCCTGTTTCTTTGAAGATGCCTGTTAGCCACATGTCAAAGTAACCATCAACAGTGAATAAGGGAAGCTAATTAATCTGAAATGAAGTAATTGTAAGTAGATATCCTTTATCCTTACATGTATACGTATGCCAGAAGTTAAACCTGCTAGAAGAATTTTACTCCTAGTCTGAGCTGCTTTACAACCAACATCTAAATCCATCAAGACAGTTGTGCAATAAGTCTAAGTGTTTTGTTGAAAATATTCAGGAGAGTAAGGTAAGTTTGGGAAGATAATTGAGTCAAGGTCAGATCCAACTTGATGCACTCAGCTTTGAAAACTTAAAATGAGTAACTACGTTCCCAATAATTTGATGTCAGTAGGGGATGGCAAGTTAAATTTATACCACAAATGTTACGAAAATACATTCAGAAGACTGTATCACATCTTCATGTGTTACATTCTTCAGGTCATTCAATAAATTCATTCATTACTGAAACAAAACTAGTGACAATTAACTACCTTTGAACTGCCCTAGTTTTATTGTGATTCTCAATTTTGGGAAAACAGCAATTAAAAAAATAATTCAAAGATTCGGAAGTTTTTCCTCAGGCATCTTATTCAAGCACTTGCTCTTGGCTACTGTTATCTTTCACAGCAAAAGGGTTAGGGTGGTGGGGTTTTTTGTGTTTGGGCTGTTGATTTGTTATTTGTTTGGAGGTTTTTTTGCTTTCAAATTGCCTTTAGTCACAGCTGGAAGTTCATCTTGGTTCCTAAGATGACATGATAAGGCAAACATTTGTTTGTGACTGTTCTACAGCATTACAAACAGCTCGCTACTGTTTTAAAGGACAACTATTTTGATTTAGGGTCTGCAGAAAATTCAGGCCCAAGAAAAATGCCAGATGTCACGAGAATTTAAATCGCACACCATGACACAGAGGAAACAGCTAATAGAAAAGCATTACGTTCATGTCTGGTCACAGAAAAAGTATAATTCTGAAAAATGGTGACTTCCTGTTTCCCAGAAAACCAATGCTTCAAGGTTTCAATATATGCACCTCTTTTTCTCTCCCAATATTAAATCTGCTGTGAAACAAAGTGAAGCAACAGCACTAACCATTTTCCTCTAAATTATCTACCATGGTTTTCACTAATCCCTTTGCCCCTAAAAGTTCAGAGTTTTAATCCGTTTTTGCAAGGGAATACAAAGAAATCCTAGGAGATTAGGGAATGTATTTTAACATTAGTCAGCTTCCTTTATTTACTAATAGATTCTCGAGATTGAAGTTTAAGTATTTCTCACAGTGTTTTGGGATAATAAGGGTTGATAATTGCTACAACCAGTAAAGCATCAATCAAACCCAAAACTTCTAAATTGCAACACAATGCCCAGTTATTATCTCTGAAGTTTTTAAATTAAGGTAAGCATATTTAAAGGCCCACAGAATTTTTTTTTTTTTTTACATCATAGAAAATTACCTTTCCAGTTAAAAGATGATGACAATTCGTAATGTATAAAGATGTCAAAAGAGACATGAAAGCCAAATAGTACCATTTAGAAATAGGCCTGTGAAAGACTTGGTTATGATAGAATAAACAACTGGACAAACAAGCAGGAGCTGTCTCCTATATTCTCTGAAGAAGTTGTACCTAACAAACACTTACATGCAGCAGAGGTTTACAGTAGGGCAATTTGAATGTTAATATTGTGTGAATGGAGAGCAAAATTCACTATATATAGAGAACAGAACGATTAGATTGTTATTTTCCGAACAGTATTTTGGTTAATATGCATTAAAATTGCTCTAAAAATTGAGGAAGAGTAATATTCCTGTGAATTAGTTTGAACAATTACCTTAATCCTTGGAATAATATCCAGTGTCACCAAATTTATCACCACAATGCTGCAAAAAGTAGCTTCAGGTAAAGTCCTTGAAAGTTGCACACACACACACACACACACACCCACACACCCAACTCTGCTCCTAATACCTCTCAGTTAACGTAACGGTTTTCTTTTTTTACTACATGCCAAATTTTATTTCGGAATTTTCCTCCACCATTGTCCAAAAATCCTCTACCTGAAGCTTACACAAGCACAGCTTCTGTATTATCTGCTCGATAAGATTTGGCATCTTAAAACAGGATTCAGCCCACATTTAATTAAGCTTTCAACTTAAAGTATTTAATCATTTTCCTTTTCTACTATATCTAATTTCCAACGGAATATGATCTGTACTAAGTCATACATCTAAACCTGAATTTTAGAAATGAAATATTACAACAGATCACCTTCTCTGAGTATTTCTAACTTACAGCTGTCTCAGCAACTTTGTGTACACAGTGTTAAAAAAGACTAGATATGCACAAGATATTTATTCCTTACATAGATAACAACTTTAAACAGAATAAATATGCTTTTTTTACTAGCCAGAGCTGACACTCACCAGCACTGTGGAGAATCTTACAGTTTCACAAAAGTCAGCATTTTCACTGAGTAAGAAATGGATCAGTTTCTATACTATGAACCTAAAATAATTACATATAACAAAGAATTTAATTCTCAAAAAAGATTCAAGGTTATACAACAAAAGTTATAGGATTTATTGGAAAACTGTTACCTCTACTAGATTATTAACTTATGATAAGCACGTGGACAAAGCTGAGCATCCAAAAGCAGACAAGTTGCATCCTGTGACCTTAATGGCAGCTGAACTTCGGAAGTGATCAACGTGTATTATATAAACAGACTAGTACAATTTTGTCTGTCTTAAAAGCTAATTAAGATCACTCCAAACATCTGCTTGGGTCTCTCAAGGGAAAATGAGTCCTCAATTTCCCCTCCAGTAGAAATCATGTGAAATAATACACTGTAGATCTAACTGAGATATTCTTAATATTCAATTAGCATTATGAGAAAATACTACTTGTCTGTTTACACTTTTTCTAATGCAATAATTGCTCTACAATTATTTTAATTACAATAATTGCTTTACAATACTTCTAGACCAATCTTCCTGTTCGATTATATAGCACCCAAATTTACTTTTGACAGGTCAAGGAAAGGAAATGAGACCGAACTTAGTCCAGGACATTATCTATCCACTGGAAAAAACTTTGGAACTTGTACAAACTATGCAGAAATTTTAATTGTGAACGAGAGAAAAGGCACTCATATACCAAAGCTACAATATTTCTTTCCCAAGCTAATACTGTGTGCACTGCAAGAATGACAAAACCCATTGTAAGTACTGCTACATACTGTACCATCAGTATTTGGCAACGATGGCTCAATGTCTGCAGCATTCTTGGTAGCACTGACACAGCAGCTCTAAATAGTCACATTCATTAAATACACAAGCTTTATGCGTCCTAAATCATATGAAATGCTTTATGGATTTCTTGCAAATTATGCATTTATCCAATTGACAAGTGATACTATACCATCTAAAAAAAGCACAACTTTCAATTTGATTTTGTCACGCAACCTTAATCTGTAATGAAGGTCACTTTCACTCACCTCTACTTTTGATTAAAGAATAACCCCAACAGCTGTCTTCTATATTTCTTTGCATAGTAGCTTCTTCTGTGACTGGTGAGTTTTCTCTGAACTTCCAAGTATATTTGAGAAAACGAGCCCTCTAAAATGAGAGGAAAGCTCTCTATTCTCAGATTTACTGAGTATGAGTTTTCAAATACCTTTAGGGCATTCACTGCTAAATAGCCATCAGAATATATCCTGCTATTCATTAGCGAATAACCAGTCTCTCTAAATCAACTAAAGTAATGATACACAAACACAAATAATTTTATCATTTTTGACAAAAGCAGAACATAAAAATATTAGCAAATATTGAAAGGCAAGCTAGGCAAAGTTTTCAAAGACATGTAAGCTACATGCTTCTTACTGAGTAACTAACTACTCTTCTGTAAGTTTTATTCATAAACCCACTATTCACATGGTCTAAAATAGAGCTTTGAAACAGCAGTGTCAACAGCAACAGCATTTTTATAGAATCACAGCCCTGAAAACAAGTATGTGAGCTCTTTGAACTGCTCAGAAGTTCTTCTCCATTGCTTGTTTATTTTCTTCATCAGTATCCATCTACACTTATCACACCAGGATGACACACAAATCTTTAAAAGATTCCTACCCTCAGTTAACATGCTGATCCTAGAACTGGGTAAGTAGATAAAGGCAAAAAAGTTACACAGTATAAGAAATAATCTCTTACTAAATTCCATATCTGTAGACTATGGCAGTAAATATTTCTTACAGCAGCTCTCAAACTATTGATGTGCTCAGGTGTGTGGGGGGTTGTTCAGGTGCCTTGGATTTGTTTTGTTTTAAAATTCTGACAGTTCAAACAGGCACACTAGGACACAATGAAGTAAACTGACATTTACCTTTTAAAGAAATCAGTACAGTAGAAAGTAGCTAAAATCATAGAGCACTTCTTGAATATCTAAAGTCAAAGTATAAACCTTTGACATAGTAGACAAAAATTAGAAATTGGGTGTTAGTAACTAAAGTCTATTAACTGTTTGGCATAATGAAGTTTTTGTTTAAAAAACATATATATAAGATATCGACACGCTTACTTATACGTACGCGGTTAATCTAAGACAGTACTGTTTTACACTGTTTTCCGTGGCAGTTTTACCTTAACTGAACTACTGGCTTTCCATTACCATTAGAAAATATACTTGAACAATGTGCACTGCATAGCCAAGCTTCAATGCTTACAGTATTTCTTTCCAAAAAGGTCCATTCAAAGACTGCCAACAAGCCAAGGAAGCTGGGCATGCCAACAGCGGGATTTATATGATCAAACCTGAAAATAGTAATGAGCCAATGCAACTATGGTGTGAGAACAGCCTGGACCCTGGAGGATGGGCAGTTATTCAGAAGAGGACAGATGGATCTGTCAACTTTTTCAGGAACTGGGACAGTTACAAGGTAAATTCTGGAATGCGGAGAATCAGCTGCTTCATTTCAGAGTGGCAGTGACATGATCCACCACAATCAATCCAGTGGTGCAAACATTTCCAAGGCAATTCTTCATTGCAAATGGTTGTACTGAATGACAAGCACTGAGGAGTTGGAAATAGCTTAAGTTAGACACTGAAATTAATGTTACGAACAAAGATAATTGACAAGAGTGGTCAACCCTCAGGGGCAAACATGTTTCAGAAGGATTGTCCTATCTGACTCCATGCCTTACTTAAATATGTATTAACTTATTGTTTAAATTGCCTGCATTTATAACACACAAGACAACAGGGGAGACACGTATTATTCTAGACAGTGACTGGGAAGTCACTTATTATAAAGATCTAACTAAATACATAATTTTTATTATCACACTGAGAGCTACAGTAAGTACTTGAAAACCTTAATTGTCTCCCTTCTGAATAAGCACTATCAGCCAGTGGAATTATTCACTTAAGCACATTAATACATCTGCAAGATCAGGGCCTCAACTTAAAAACACTCCTAAAAATGGATTAAAGGAAACAATTCCTTAAAATTAAGTTAGAAATCTTAAGATGTAAAACTGGTGAAGGGAAAAACATTCCTGTATGTTATAGTAATATCATGCACTGGCAGATACAATGCCTAGGACAACAAATGCACACAGCTTTCGAGTAATTACACACTGAACAGGAAATTTGAAATTAGTTTGGTGGTAATATTAATAACAATAATAATAACAATAATAATAATCTTCATACATATAGAGGGCAGTTTTTCCCCTATGATGCAGTGCTTGCTTGAAATGGATCTACAGTCCCACATGCATTGTATTTTAAGAGAGAACTGAACCACATTTAACTCCATCAGTAATCTAAAATTATTACCAAATGTACAAAGGAAATTATAGATTTCTATGAGGATTTTTCACTTTTTCATTTCTGGAATTTAATGATTCAAACAATAATAATTCCCTAATAGCAGCTAACCAAAGTCTTTACTTGTCAGAAAAGTAGGTGGTTAGATTTTTTTGTTGCTGTTTGGTTTTTTTTTTAACGCTGTAAGGCAGCTACAGAGTGCCTTGTAAAGTAACCATAAACATTTTGACCATAATGCAAAGAAAACATAGAGCAGTAGCCTCCAATAATGGCTCAAGATTGGGCAAATTCCCCCCCAGATTTGCCCATCAACTGCAGTGGCTGAAGACAGTAGTCCTATTACCTAACTGCAGGTACTTGAAGGAAGACCTCTGTGACAGACTTTAAACTAAAGCCTGCACCACTGACAAAGCAGATGTCTCCCGTGCCCACATTTCTACTTCCTTCCCCACCTCTGTGGGGCTGCACAGCTACAATGTTGATGCAAGGGAGGTATTGTAAATGTGGCTGCGAGCCAGGAGAAAAGCACTGCTACCATTTTTGGCAGCAGCACGATGCTAGATCAACTTCAGCCTTTTGTGAAACTGCAGCTTGAGTTAGGAGCGTAGACTGTTTATCTACTGGAAAGAGAGTTCTGCAGAATGCGATTTGAAGCAGGCAATCAACTGTAGGTTGATATTCAATGGCCTGAGGAGGGCAGGAAGACCTCAAAAACTAGGAAGTTTAGCAGATAGCTACAGTGGGTGATGTATCTACCTTATCGAACATTAACAACAGCTGTTTAAGCAGGGACAGGAGACAGCAGATACGAAATATCACTTCACGGCTACCGTACTGTGGCACGTACTTGCGGTACCACCATACTGCATGTCTGGGATTTGAAAGGAAAGACATCTTTCTATTTCATTTCTAAAAGATCTAGTAAAGAGCACACATGAATTATGTGATTACATTTGCAGTCAAAACCCAACATCTGTTGCATTAAAAAAAAGTCAACAAAATTCATTTACCTTGAACACTGAGACTGCTGATTCATAAATAACTTTTCTAGCCTGCAAATATACTCCTTTAAATTTCATTATTTATATATTCTAAAAGATTCCCTTAGCTTTGTCAAGAAATATAATGTTTCAATTCCCCTATTCTCTCTCTGTTTATCTTAAAAAGAAGATCATAGTTTTGCCATCTCTGCTGCTTCTTGTAGTACCTCTTGCAGCTAGCTGTCCAACTGAGTAAATGGCCAAGTGAAGCAAAATAAAGCATTTAACGCATGGGTTGAGCTGCCATTCAGAAGCTGAAGGGGTTTCAGTACCCAAGTTCCACTGGTTTACAACACTCCTGCCAATGAACATTTTGACAAGAAAAACTAAGCTAACGTCATCTTCTGATCTTTTTTTACAGAAAGGATTTGGCAACATTGATGGCGAGTACTGGCTGGGACTAGAAAATATTTACATGCTTACTAATCAGGATAATTACAGACTATTGATTGAGTTAGAGGACTGGAGCAATAAGAAAGTCTATGCAGAATACAGCAGTTTCCGCCTGGAGCCCGAAAGCGAATTCTACAGGCTACGCTTAGGAACGTACCAAGGAAATGCAGGCGATTCCATGATATGGCATAATGGAAAGCAATTTACAACACTGGACAGAGACAGGGATATGTATTCAGGTAAGAAAACTAGTGTGTATGTGAAAAGTGAATAAAGTAGGTTCCATTAGTGATACCACCTTTAAAAAAAGAATATAGTACAAAAGAGTATGTAAATTCTGATAAAGCAACTCTGCTGAAAGACGCTTCGAATCAGTAATGATAAAAATCACGTTTACAGGACTCCCTCCAAGCTCCTGCACCATTCAGAAACTCAAATTCTATTGCCCTCATTGCAGGCACGCTTGAGCAAGTGTTATATTTAGCTCAATGACATCTTTATCACTTACACAAGTCTCCGCAGTCAGAATACCTGCCCAGGTGATCTCTCAGAGTAGTGCTATAGTCACATAACAGTAATCACCATGAAGTAAAGCCTCGGAACAGCATAAAAGGAACTGCAATTGTGCACAGGCTTAGTGACGTACCAATACCTGAGAAACAGGCTGATCAGGCCGTTTCATTCTCATTAAAGGACAATGTTTTGTTCATGTCCATGCTCTTACCCCTCCAGCTTTCCCCTTAAAGCCTTAGCAGTAAGAGAAACATTGGGGAGTGTAATACTTCAAAACGCTTTTTCTCAGCTGTCAATAATCATGAAGCTGGACACATCTTGCAAACTCTTAAACAAGACTGCAACAGTAAATGCTCAAGTTGGAAGCAACTATTTGTGAAATTGTGGCCCTGTGTGCTGCTTGGGACTGTATCGACTCACATTGCTTCCACCAAAGTATTTCTAAACAGTACATAATCTGAGTTCCTTGAATGTTAGCTCACAGACAACCACTGCTAGTAGCCTGAGAAGAGTTGATCTCCTTAGTTTCCAGCTGTCACATTAAACACTGCGTCAATAATCCTCCCACCAGGCAATGGCTGCTGTTACAACAGAATTTACAATTTGGGTAGAAGCAGCAATTGATATGGACCACAACAGACTATGAAGTACTTCAAAGTTCCCTCTAAGAATAAACCAGAATACAAAAGCTTTTGATAATCTCCATTTCTCTTTGATGTTGAAGTTCACCCATTTCTTTCTGTTCCACAGGAAACTGTGCTCACTTCCACAAAGGCGGCTGGTGGTACAATGCATGTGCCCACTCTAACCTCAACGGGGTGTGGTACAGAGGAGGCCACTACAGGAGCAAGTATCAGGACGGAATATTTTGGGCTGAGTACCGGGGAGGTTCCTACTCCTTGAAAGCAGTTCAGATGATGATAAGGCCTATAGACTGAGGAGGAAAATCCCACAGCGCTCAAGTGATCACGTATAAACTTCTCAACACTTGAGTTCCAGAAAAATAAAGTATTACTTTTTAATCATTATTTTGCACAATCTAAAAGCAGGTCTACAGTTTTCCTGTCTATCCCCCCACCCTGTTGTGTTCCCCTCTCCTTTTTTTAAAAACCTTTTCTACTGTGACAGACGGTGTTTTTTTTTAAACACACATTCACAAAAGCAGATGTTTGTGCTTGCAAAGCATATTTATCTTTGTTCAAGTCCAACATTACTCTATATAAACAGCCATAAAAGCTGGTCAAAAATTCCAGATATATGACAAGATATAAGCTTTTTCACTTAAAAAGCTTATTCTTTTTCAGGTTAGCTCAACCCTTAATTGTAAATATGTGAAATTACATTGTCTTACTCTAATGTGAAAATGGATTAGCTATTTAACAATTTATTTAAAACTGTTGGTATTACTTTTAATGAAAATCTGGATTCACACTACTGTTTAAGATTTACTCCAAGAAGCTACACAAAAAAATTGAAGACATTCTAACTTTGCCAGGAAAAGAGATTTTTTGCAACAAGTAATTATTTCAAAACAGTAAGTGATGAATTAAACACAAAATATAAAATTTCTTGGTGGTGTAGAGAATTCCTTATGATCTGCATAACATGCGTTCTGTAAAACATTTAGGCAAAATATTCCTAACAAAAAAAAAAATTGTATGAAATTATTGATAAACTTTAGGCAACCAAATTACTCAGTACTTTTTTTACTTTCAACCCCTGTATTCAAACATCCTAACCACACAAAAATATTTCTTGATACTTTGAACTTAAATGGTGAAACAAAAAGCCTCGATATTAAAATTATGACTTGACACTTGGAGACCCCTCCCCTCTCCATCAGGACTGATGAGGTCTGAACAAGTGTTCACACATACTAATTTAGAGAAAGATATAGTCTCTGAATATTAGAGGTTTGCCTCCAACACAGCTTTCTGCTGTCATAGTAAAACAAAGATTGTAACTTCAGCTCTGAGTGTATTCTCCCTACCACCCCAAACTTGGACTGCTCTTATGACATACACATTTCACTTCCCCTACGTGTATTTAACTTTTGATACTGTGTTAAATTTTCTACCTTCTAGATATCACATTTCCACCAGAATATTTAAGAAATTAATAAGAAAACACTTTTCCAACCTTTAACAAAACACATAGAACATAGTGGGTGAAAACAAGATATTTCCAGGAATTAGAAACACAAAAATGCTCACTTTAGGTATCAGAGTCTCTGAAACCAAAGCCTTCCTCCTAGTATATAAAAATATTTAATAATTGTACTTAGCCACACAGCTTACCTAATTTAATATTACACAAAAACTGAGTACACTGTTCTGAACTGTAACAAATATATTTGTTTGGAACCTCATATGTGCTGTCAGGATTTTAAGGAAATTTGCCCCTACTTATCGTAAGAAACCCTAACAGCTAAAAGAATAATCTAATATTATATCAAATCAGTCAATATCTATTGCTATCCAAAACGTCATTGGTAATTCAGAGAACAGAATATAGCATTCTGCTTTCAAAACATATCCTCTTCATTGATAATGTATGACTGCAAGGGCTGTAGTTAAATCTTTGGTCTGAGATCAAAGCCAACAAGTTCCAACAACATTTGGTGGTGGGTGAGGAATCATTTTCAACATATTCCATTCCCAAATTACAAGAATTTTAGCTGACAGAAATGTTTAAGATTACAATTCTGAGATTGTTCTTCATATAAAGAATATCTGCTTATTACAAATATTGTACAGACCTCATTGACTGAGTGTTCTAGTAAAATGCTTTTTGATTGCAAATGTTTACAATTCAGAGTATCTAAAAATCTTTTTTTTTCCTATGGTAGCTGGATAGAAGACCAGTTTCAGTAGGTTTAAAAGCTGAAAATGTCCTCCACAACAATCCTTTAATGAACACTTCTGACAGCTTTAGATCATTCAACCAACAGATTTCCTCTCGTTGGAATAGATCTTATTTTACCACAAGAATTTCTTGCCTGCTACAAGAACAGTGTTTGTTTATTCACTGTAGTCAGTGAAAGCTGTATTTTGCAGAAACCCCTAAGTTAGCTTGCACTCAACTTTTATATTAAATCTTACATATTAGACATCTAAAAAGTGAGTCTTCCCCGATTTAAAGCTGCAGGATGATGTTAACTAAGCATTATTACAAAATATACTGAGAGCGCTCAGATTGCACAAATGCTGTGTGCTGAATGGAAAGACTTAATTTTAAATTGCTGATTTAAGACTGAGTAGCAAAAGCAGATAGTGTCTCTTTTTCAGGTTGGTTCACACTCTGTACAATAATTCAGTACTTCCAAATGCTTGTAACTGTCAGTTCTTAGCCTTTGGGCTGAATTTTCTAAGCAGGGTAAATGTCCTAAGAAGTTCAATAATTTCTCTCACACTTTTTTTTAAGAAAAGTTTTCCAAAAGAGACTGCAGCATCCCTCAAGCTTATTGCACTGTACATTCAGAAGTGGTTTGTCTGTGAAGGATACAGCTTTCACCATTCCTGTACTATCAAGTCCAGATTTCAGCAAGCAGACCTTGAAAAATTTTAACCTGTGCTAAACCTGAAACATGGTTTTCACATATATTTCCAGTCTATGGCAAGCATTATCAGTAAAGCTGATGAATATTCATCAGATGAATACTTCAATAATCTGTTTTCAGCTTTTCTGTTTCTGGATATGATTCCTGAAAGACATCTATAAGAAAGTATTTCACAAGGTAGTACTGCTTAGTTAAATAAAAATCTTACTTCTCAAGATACGGCTCAATTGTTTCATTGTGCAATCTCAAATTAATCATAACTGTGACAGGACTTCCTCTGAGAATACATTTTTATTCTAAGGTGAAGTACAATATTACATATATAGCTCCCATTTGTTTTGGCTACTTCGGTTGGTCGGGTGATGCAAGAGTGATTGATATATCCCAATTCACGTAACGAGGACCTAATGCTGAACATTTTCATTGGTGGTGCATGGCTTTTAGCACTCACATTTAAGTTACTGAGTCCACACTGATGATTTGCTGCTCTCACTTGCACTTCTAGAACTCAGGATTCACCTGCACTTATTGCTGCAAGGAACTGAAAAATATTTTTATTCCCTGCTCCCTCCTTCCCCGCCATTAAATATGGAAGGATATCTTTATCCTGTCCGCAGTGAGCAAGCTGAGGTAATTAGAAAACAATCTGTATTTCTGCAGCTCTATTCCCATTGCAAAGTCTATACACACACACACACTCACACAAAAAAGCATTTCAGCTTTATCTCACAATGTTAAGATGGTCATGAAAAAAACTCCACACCCACATTCGAGATTTGATTGAGTAAGGGTAAAGCCAGTAATCTCTCACAGGTAAAACATTCATCCTTGAAACTGCAGCTGAAATTCCTCTAATGCTCACATTTCCTTATGACCTTCCAAGCAGGATCTTTCACGACTAGTGCCAGTATTTCTCTGGAGGGGGTCTACAATAGCAAATGTATCTGTAGGGCAGGCTTAATGCTCTGCACTCTTATAAAAAGCATTTTAGGGGGGCACAGCAATTGCAGGGTCTTCCCACCAGCAGTGAAGAAATCCCCATCCCTTCTTTTTACATAAGAGGAAATGGTTCTTAAAATTAATCTCCCTCCCCGGCACACACCACGATCACAATTTCAAACTGCAGACTTTCAGGTAGATTTTTCTACATATTTTAAGCCAGGAGCAGCACTGATTTTGTACAAGATTTTATGCCAGAAGTTACAGCAGAAAAAGAGCCTTTCAGGAATTATAACCTATAGCTGATAAGCTCAAAACAGTAAAAGTAAAACAAGCAACTTAAGTTACTTCTGTTCCATATGATTCTTACATTTGTAAAAATGCCTTGGGAAGAGAATTTCACAAATAATACTCCTACACATCTACTCAGGTCTTACTGGGGATTCAAGCTTTAATCAACTGAGAACAATTGGACTCAACTGCCAGTCTTCCAAGATAGATCCAGATTTATCATGACTGTAGTTCCAAGCCAATTTTGGTTTTTTGCCAGTTATTTAAAACTTACAAAAGTAATTTTATAGGGAGTGCACTTGTGGGGCATTTGCTATTTCCTTTGGAGATTTAAAAAGGGTTTGAGCATATTCTTAAAGTCACTAGAAAGAACTGCTATTATATGAAACCAGGTCACTATGTAATCTTTAACTACAGTGGGTCACAGCAAAGAGCATTTCTTTCTAGGTAGAAAAGAATACACATTTCACTTCAACAAACTATCAAATCAAGCCCAAAGCTTGTTCTAATACAAAAGTTAGACAAGTTACTAGTCTATTGAGGAAAACACCTGTAACTGAACAGAACTCGAAACATTGTTTTCTGACATGTCACTTTTGTTTTTAAAGTATAGACTTGTATGCAGTAAGGCAGGATTTTTAAATTAAATACACCAATGCATAAAGATTTCTCTGTACAGCAGTAAGTATTAGAAGACCATAATGTCAAGGGTCAGAGTATCATGAGATTTAAAAAAAAAAAACAAAAACAAAAAAAACCCCAGCTGACAGCAGGCTGTCTTGGAACTTCTACGATCAGCAAGAAAACAATCTGAACCTGGATTCATGTTTCAAAAGTCATGGCATATAAATAAAAAGCATCTGGAAAACCTAGAAAATGCATTTTAGAACCATATAGAGTATGTATATACTGTGTATGCATAACAGGCAAGGTACAAAATGATATGTTTAATCACATTTACACATTAATCACATTTACAGGCTTGACTGCCTCTTTGCCCCTTTTAGTTCAGGCCTGGTTTTAATAGCTATGTCAACAAACAGGGTAGCATGTGATTTTATGACACACCAGCAATTTTCACCCCAGCACTTCAGATAAAACAGGCTCATGGTGATTCTTCCATTCTAGGCACAAACATCTGAATACTTGAAAATACAGGAAATTAAGAGCCGTTAAAATCTCATTGGAAGTGATGGATGTTTCTGGGACAGACGTAATAGGGAAGTAAAAAAATGAAGACAGAACAAAGAACTCTATAGGACTACTCTTAATTAAAATGATTAAAATGCTCTCCACAGCAAAGTATTTTCTTCTATTTAAGTATAAAGCCAGTAAAATTCACCCAGTTTCACAAACCCCAAATATATGCATTTTAGAGGCATGATTCTAATGTCACTAATGGTATTGCTGCTCATATCAAGCCATGAAGAAACTGTAAAAATAGTGACAGACACATAGATCACAGCATAAAAACAACTGTCAAGTTATGAATTTTGAAAAGTTAACTGCCCAGCTGAGCAAAGGAAATGCTAAACTTCAAGAACAAAGAGATTACAGCTTAATAAGCCCTACTGACCACAGGACATCCTGACTTTGGGTGTAAGAGCAACTTGTATTTGTAAAAATATCTACTGCTTTTTTCCAGAAATGGTAAAAACTGGGTAAACGCTACATTTACATTATTTCATTTGACTACTGACATCTTATGGTATCAAAGAAAAGCTATGTAAAACAAGCACACTGATCACTTTAAACAGACACATTAAGTAACACTAGGTTAGCCTAGCAACAAAACCAATGTGTATTAAACATTTTTTTCTAATTTTCAGATACACAGGAATATAATTCCCTCACAATTTTTCCATAAAGCTGAGTCAGTCGTAAGAACCCAGTTTCTCTTGTCACCTTAGAATAAATAAATGCAGCAGCATCTCCAGATTTTACCATATTCCAGACCTTAAGATCTACACTTATTTATCGCAGAGGTTAGTGATTTATAGCTTCTCAGAAATTAAAAGCCATCATTACTGTAACAGTCAAGTATTTAGCTCTTTAAGAGTGCTAACAGGCATAACAGTTTAAGCACTTCTCCAGAAGTCACTCAGTGTATCTATACAACATATGGGAAAATAATTTCCTAGAAAACCGAAACTCTATGTAAAACCTGAAATGTTTGTGATGTTTAATAGGTATTTTCTTTCTGAAGCTAGTGAGGTTATTTTTTGCCACAATCACAGCATCCAGAATCTACTAGTGATTATAGATTTTTTACAGAAGTATTGAAATAGTTTCATGAATGCTTAAAAATGGAGTTTATTTGTGTAAGCACTGGAGAGGTATGTTTTTTGGTGTTTCTCACTGAAATACTTCAACTTACCCAAATAGGGAATACAAGGAGTCATCTTCAAGCTGCTGATATAATCTCTAAGTCTTTTGTAATTGTCTTCTTTACTCATAACATACTCCAGCTTTTCAAAGGTGGCTTTATCCTTCCGACTCAATAACTAGGAGGAAAAACAAAAAAAATGCAAAACCAGAGAGGCTTAAGTTCAATCGTTATGATTTCTCTTTTACCCTGTAAAGCACAGTTTTCCACACCCACCCCTGCTTGTTGTTATTATTGGTTTGTCTTTTAAGTAAAAGTGCTTCAAAATTATAGCATTTAGTACTTGGAAAGTTTACAAAGAAAAGTAGCTATTTTTGCTGTAAAGTTTCAACTATCTTTTTTTATTTTTTTAAAAATAAATCGAATAAAACTTAGATGTTCTGGAGAATCCCTCTGAAACAATACAAATTACCGAAAGACTAATCTAGCTAACACAAATTACAATTTCATGTGCTATGCACATACACAGTTTTTCAAACTGGTAATCTATTCATTATCAGACACAATAAGAAAATGTTACACTAATCTAGCTTCAAACACCCAAATTCCAAAATACAGCTCTTAATTCCAGAAAAAGAGCATCTCAGCAAATAATTTCCCAAAGAGCAAAACAATACCATTAAGATATGATAAAAATCTTTAACTAAACTACAGTTTTAATATATGCAGATATACACATATTCATGTACTTGAAGGTCTGGAAAAGAGTAAGGATTTCCTCCATTTTTCTTTACAGAAAGCATTAGGGACTTGAATATAGGCTGTGTATAGTGTTCTGTCAACTACTAATTTTATTGGCTCTTAATCTTACAGGAATATCCATTTCAAATACAAAACAATGAAGACATGGATCTCCTTCACTGTCCTTCCCTCCTCTCCTTCCTGCATTCACGTAGAAAAGTACACAGAACCTAACAATATAAAGAGTGGTTTTGTGAGGGCAAGTAAGGACCTAACTGTTATTTCTTCAATTTTGGAGCTGCTTCTTTTACTAAATAAGTTTTTTCCTCTGTCTCTTGGGCTCAAAGAATGCAATGAAAAGCAAAAAGATATACGTATGCAGAGACAACAAAAGCTAAGGTTGATAGCTTACAGTAGCAAGGAAGGATTTGGAGCCTTCCAGACTGCTCTTTGCTTTCTTTTATAATGCACCAGCTCTGAAAACAACCTTTTGGAAATGCAAGAAAGGAGGGCTGAGGTGTCAGAGCACTGGCAGAGGAAGGCAGGATTCACTCATCTAACTTCAGATTTCTAATGATTATTTGCTTACATTGCCCAAGTTCTAGGTGGTCATCTAGACTTCCTTTACATTAAATGGAGAGAAGTAAAATACTCTAAGAAGTTTCTTAGAAAAGGTTCACAATTCTTTTAAAGTTTTCAATGAGACAAATCACACATGAGAAGCATTTATTATTCTCTCAAGTTAAGAGGGTGTGCAGACGATGAATGAGAGAAGTTTCAGACATATTCAGACATACCGTCAGAAGACATGAATTTAATCTTTTTTTAGGAACATTAGATTACCAAGCAAATATTTAACAGTCCCTTTCAACTCTAGATTCCATCCATATTAGGTGACTTTTTTGTTTTATGGAGTGAATATACTTGTGGCTATTTTCCTTAGTTTGTAGCAACCCACAATCAAATCATCTCAGAAATGAAGAAATCAAACCTTAATGAAGGTTTTGGCAGGTTCCTGTTTAGCTTACTTAAAGGACATAGTGACTCAAACAACGGCTCGGTGAGCCTTTTCATACGTCTCTTCTTGCTTTTAAATACAGAAAGCCAAAGGCTTAGAATTACTTCAAGAATTTACAAACTGAACTTCCAAAAAACCAGACATCTCCATCAGTTTGCAGTGCACATTGCTAGGAGCTATCCTGCAACTTGAATTTGCAGATGATAGCACAGACTCACTTGGGATTCTATGAGAAGTTAAACACCTGCAGAAATGAGGGAGAAGTTACTTGGCATTTCAGAGGCTAGAACAGGGGCAAACATTAAAAACTGACACATATGCCAACAGTACACTAATAATCGTCCTAAGTGCAAAGCAGGATCTCTGGCTGACCAAGTAGGAAAACAAACTGAGGACTCCCAGGTCTGAAAAGCATAATTATGGTAGCAACTAATACAGTTATATTAATATATGGTTATAGTTGATATTTGTTTTGAGTCATGTATCAAAGAAAATAATAAATTTGGCATCAGTTATTTAAAACAAGGCATCAATTCATCAACATGACAAAACCAGAAAAACAGAAGTTCTTCTCAAGATCATTTTCAAGTGTTAACTTCCCTAAGATTTCCTTAGAGAGATTTTTGGTATTTTGAAACAACGTCATATCAAATTGTGCATTTGCAAAATTACTATCTCGACAGAACTACATTAAATTAAATTTTGGAAACTTTTATGAACTGAACAACATTATCATTCCATTATCAAAGAAACACTTTTTGTAACATATGAGGATGTCTTGACATGTCTTCAGTGAAAGTTTTTAGCTGTTTTTAACAATCTATTTATATGGATCCCTCATACAGGAGTATTATATCATCTGGGTATTTCTATCACACTTGAAAAGGTCACAGTGTCATCTATACAGCTAGATAACTACATAACATACAGCTGAATCAAGCACAGTCATTTCTTAGCTCTGAGCTATCAATGACCAAAAGTCATTCCTAATGTTCATTTGATCAAGGATACCACTACACAAAAATATTAATTATAGTCACAAAACAGATGTCAAAAAAATGTTTCCAAAGAATACTGTTCTTTCAGAACTGTACAAAAGCAGACACACAAACACACCATGTAATACAGTTGTTATAAATATGAAAATAATTCTGAAAACTCTGAGGAAAATTGCCAGATTTAGTTATCAGTCAGAGTAACTAGCAATCTCTTTATGGAAACCAATCAACAGTTTCTGGACATCTGATCTCCATTACAAAAAAAAAAATCCAACATATAAACCCCTAAATGACTAGAGTACAATCCCCCTTTGGCATCCATAATTTTCCAGCAACTAAATACAAAATAGCTTCTAGACAAATTAGAAGCCTCTGCATTTGGAAGAATCTGCAGGGAACTATTTTTCAAGGGAAAATATTTCTGTGCCAGAATGGAAAAAAGAAAAAAATTCAACAGGAAACCATAAACTTAAGAGGCACTAGAAGCATTAAATTCATGGTACAAGAAGATTAAAACTATCCAATAATTATTGCATCCTTGAAAACAAGCTACAAAATGTAATTTTGTAATTTCCTAAGAACAAATTAAAACCCCTCCATTGTCCTACTGCTCACTTACCGCCCACGTTTTAGTCAGCCTGAAGATTGGAGCGCTCTGTAGGCCTGACACAACTGCCATTAGTGCATGCAGGTTATTCAGCTCATACAGTTTCTGAGGACAAAAATATGCACAATAACAATATTTCAAGTGAAGTCAGTAATGGATACAGAACAAATAACAATAATAAATATAAATAAGTAACAATCTAAAAATGAAGACATTTTGTACATTCTAAAATGAAGAGCTAGTTGCAGTGAACTGGTGTACACCTGTACTACTTTTATGGCATTTTATTACCCCTAGGGAAAAAGACTTTGATAAAACAAAATGGATACTCAGTCACAGTACTGCGAATCCCTTTTCATCTGTTTGGGAAAATTCACCAAAGTAGGGTAGGATTTCAGCTAGAAACGATACAATAATACAAGGCACATTTGCTGATCAAGAAATGGTGGAAGTCCTTGTTCCTCCTTGAAACTCGGTCTACCCAAGTTTTCTTGATTAGAAGGTCTTTCATAAAATAAACAGGACAAAATATTTAGACTAACTTGATTTGGAAAAAATGCTGAATATAAGAGAAGACCTTATATTTGCAAGGCCAAAAGCAATACTGCAAGGACAGTTTTCTACCTAATAGCTTTGGAACAGGGCAAATGAGTCTTTCTCTGCTTAGCACACTGGTAGGAATCTAACAGCCTTTTATAGAACAAAGCCCACATAGGTATTACTCAGAAATTCCACATTTAATGCGTACTCTCAGGCCACCCTAGTAGCAATTTCAGTCTCGGTGCCCAGAATGTCATGATTCTACCATGCCTACTGATGAAGTAGAGCCTGTCTACACCTACTGAAGAAGTATTTCCCTTTCCTAATCATCTTTTGTGAGGATGTACCCACATGTAAAGGGCAATTAATATTTTATGGGGTGAGGTGGGGAAGTGGATACTTGTTATATACCATAGTTCTACTATTCTTCCAAATAGTACCGCTGGTGTATGTCCCTCCACTTACACGATAACCCTTCCCTTCCACCACACACACATCCCCAAACAAGATAATAAATTTCACTGTCCCAAAGGACAGTGTAGCTGATTAAAAATGTAAAAAGGGCTTTCATAGCTGCTGCCAGCATTGAAACAGAAGTCTTATAACCAATCAGGATAGTCAGGGAACTTCAGGGGAATGCAATTACTAAGTCCAATTAGTTTACGTAAAAAACAATATAGTATAAGATACCATTAAAGGACTGCTAGCTATACAATAGGTAGAGAGTTTTCAGTACAAAGAATTTACTATAGAGTGGATTTACAGCTTCTCTGAATAAAAGTTAATTAGTGTGACCTCTGGTATAAATAGAAAATCCTTCAAATGGCACTAACTGCAGTAACTTCATGTTAGCAGCCATGTGTACGCAAAGCCAAGGTAACAGATACAGTAATTAAATGATAAGATATAAAAACCACCCCATATATAGCCTCTTGGGTTTTGTAATTTTGCTATTTACAACTCATAGGTAAGCCAAGCTCAACTAAATAATTGTTACAGCGCGCATAACCATCAACACGAGCAGCATTTCAGCAGATCCTGCTCTCTGCAGTCCACTGATGAGATCACGCATGTTCAGGGTGTTGTGCCCAAAATGGAGTCTTCAACACCCAACATTAACAAGTCCCATCCAAGTACAAACCAAATCTGACCCCACTTGACTTCCAAGATCAGTTCTGCACTATGACCACACATGTGAACCTCCTCCCCTTCTATGGAGGGACATGGATCATGAGGCCTTACAGAAGTGCAGATAGATCACATCCATAGATCATCTCCTATCTAGTGACACAGTCACTCCATCACAGAAGGCCACCAGAAACTTCAAAGACATCCCTGTCTTCACACTACAATGAAGCAGCTTCATTCTGTTTGAAGGGCCAGGACTCCGATTCATTTACAGAAGTCAAAATTTGCTGACACTTATGTCAGTTCTAAGGGTTTTCAGGAAGATATCACAAGATCAGAGCTCTAAAATGTATTCTGAGCTTAGGTATATATTTTTAACAATATTTATTAAGCCGACATCTTTCATGCCACAATTGAACAAGAGATAACAGATCCTTTTCTTCCAATAGTAAAAGCAAACTATTTCTGTTCCCACCGATGCAGTTTGAACTGACTCTACATAAAGCATCTTGGATTTTAGAGGACACATCTGGTGAATTATATTCTTTAATAAACAGTATTTGAAATAAGGTAACTTCGCATTTCCTTAGTTAAGCTGTTTTTTGTAAACAAATACTTCCATTTCAGATCTTTGGCCTGTCACAATTTCTGACAACTTTGTTACATGCAGAAGTCAAACAGCTATTCATGTCAACAGATACAACCACAGCTAAATCAGGTATCACATAAATATTTACCTAAATGTATTTTTGAACTGACCAACTTAAGTATAACAACTTTCATCATGGTGAATCCCACATGCACTCCCCAATCCAAATTCTTACCTTTGCAGTTTTAATATAGTGGCTCAAAACCTCAGCTCTTATTTTTAAAGTTTGTGCATGTAGAATCTCTCTAACAACCCAGAAGCTTACCTAGAAAGAAGAAAATTTGTCTTTTGAAAATACAGAGCTTCAACATTATGCTTTTAACATTTTTATTTCATCAGTAATATATTAGAAGTCTCACAAGCATTCAGCAACTTCCATTTCTAAAGCGGAATATGTATCAGGAGGTGCAAATGTTTATACTGTAAAATCCCAACCAATATATCCCAGATAGTAATAAAAAAAACTTCTTCACAGTATTTTGCTCTGTTTTCTGCTCATTCTTACCCGAGATGCCTTCCACCATTACATGGGCAAGCAGTTGCTTAAATCAAACTAATAAATCCAACTTATATTTAGAATTGAATCTTTTATCTTCCATAACTGGCAGCCATGCACTCCACTGTTTTGTTGGAGAGCGCATGTTCTGGTGCCTGCTGCTTTCCTCTGTAAGTGTGTGGGTGGCTAGAACTTGTCTTTGTAAAATCTGTCACATCAGTTAGTTGCATACAAATTCATTAGGCTCCTGTTTTCTAATGAGGAAAACCCTTTTGATGCCAGTACATCTCAAAAAAAACCCCAAACCTAACAACAAACCCTCAGCAGAATGAGTATAATCTATGCAAACAGACGCATTTTCAAGCTAAGTTTGAAGATGAGATCTCACAGACGCAAAGCAAATGACTCTCAAACTTCAATCAATGTTCTTCCAAGAAAAGAAAATAATGAAGAAATTTTGTTAAGAGAATCTACAAAGTAAAGGAATAGAGAAACTGAAATTTAGTTATATTCTTTGATTTTACTTTTCCATATCTTCAAATCTGCACTACCCAACTCTCAGATCAGCTGAACAGCTTTATCTACTGTTCACTGACATTTCTGAACTCTCAACACTGCTGAATAAAAATAATAATCACATCAAAAGCACCTGAAAAAATTTGGAAAATAAGGTAGGAAGACTCTGCTATAACAGAGTTTATAGTTTGTACACTTATTGCTGGCTACACCAATTAACCACTAAGTGTTGTATGAATAACTTCACTTGTATAAAATTCACTGATACATTTAGTACAGTATGAAGGATGGTTGCAGCATTTTGTAGTTACATGAGTGCCTCAAAAGCTATATTTAAAAAATTTTTATTAACATGTTTCATTTCTAATATTTTCTCCTCCTTCACCCTCTGCCCTCGTATACATTAGCACAAAGAACGACAGAAAATGAACATTTTCTAAGCATAATAAAACAGTAGCAAAGAATTAGCAAATGGTCACAAATACTGTCACTTTTATTCATGTATTCACTACAAGTTAGGAAAAAATGATCAATTAGCAAGATAGAGCATGCTATTTACAAGACTACTGACAACAGTGCATGAAATGTATGCTCTCACACAAACATTTTTCCACCTGTCATACTACTTTGATTTTTAGGAGTAATGCTAACTTCTTGTAAACTTCTTTCTTACTTTACTTCTTTGTAAACTAACACTGCAACATTGCATATATATTCAGGTTCTGGCCAAAATTTTCAATTAAAACATGAAATATGCTATTTAACTGGGTTCATTTTGTACAGTATGACAGCTCTTTATACAGAACAGCATGAGAAGATCTGCACCTCCAAAATCATTACATTTTCAGTGAAGTTACAATGTCCTGATGAGAACTGGGATGTCAAAACACAACAGCTCTTTGGAACAAAAAAAATGGAAAAATTAAAAAAAAAAAAACCAACAAAAAGCCCACAAACATCTTGCATAACAACTGCTTTCCCTGGGTCCGTTTGCATAAGGCTGTATTAGCCAGGAAAGAATTAGCCACAGAGCTCAGTTTTATTTTTCCTTTTTGTTTTGTTTTGTTTTTCTTTTTCTTAAAGTATCTCCAGGGTAACACCATTTATCTGACAAATATAAAAAATGGTTCTGTGCAAATAGCATTGCCATAAAATACATACGTACTGAATACATAAATACTAAAACATTTGACAGTACTTCAAAATATTGTCAAAAAAGCTAAACCTGTTAGATGTTCTGCTGTACTTACACAGCTTGAGAAAGCTAACGTTTCCCTCGACTGATGAATAAGTTTTTAAGGAGCTGGTTTCCCTTTGAAGATCAAAGGAATTTAAAATTTTAACATAGATTTTCATACCATAAAGAATCAGGTACAGAGAAGATACATATTGCTATTCCTTAAAATCCCAAATCTCATCAGTCTCAAGCTAAGAGAGCATTGATGTAATAGGAAACTGCTTGCAGTAGGCCAGACAATGCAACACTTGCTCAAAATGCAGAGCAATGCTCAATCATTTTCGTAAGGACAAAAACCCAACCAATTTACTATGTTGGCCCTGACTTCTATTGATGTTCATTAGTATCACAGTGCCATAAGCACTGTGCTGTGCAAACTCTCGTTTACTCAAGGAAACATGGTTTCCATCCCAGTCCCAGCCAGACCCAGTCTCAAAGTGTCCAAGCTCTTGCAGGAAAAACAAACCAGAACAAAATGCAAAAGTTTCTTCAAAGCTTAGAGCCATCCAGTCCCTTCAGCGACAGAGTAAGCAGGAGATAGAGAATTAAACTTACTTAACTATTTCTGCTCCAACCACCTCCACTCCTCTTTGATGTGTTTTTAGTGGCATTGAGTTTTGGCTGGTACTGTCTATTCACTGGTACCTTTAGACAGCACCATAATCTAATGTAATCAAAATACTGAAAAATAAAAAATTTATATAAACCCTTTTGTTTCAGTAGCACACTTCTTTATTTTATCCAGGCTTGTTCTTCATGGAAATCATACATATTTGCTCCATACATATTTTGTGGTCATTTTGCTTCAAGTCCCCTCTCTCTGCATTTAAATGTCAACACTTCTCACACTGTCCCACCAATACCAATGAGTTAGATGAATCACAGCCTTTGGACATGAATGCCTTTGATACCAGCACAAGACAGCATTTAACAATCAACATACATTTGTGTATTTATGTTCTTCCCTATTAAGGTCAACCTAGAAAAATATGCCTAACTTTTGAATGTCCCTTTTCTTGAATTACAGCTTAATCCCATACTTGCCTTATCTGAAATACTCATTTTGTTATACTAATACTTTTAAGTTCATAGTTGTTGGCTCCAAAACTAATTGTCCTTTCCATGCTAATTAGTAGACAGGCAAATTTGAAACTCTCTCTTTAATAGAGTTTCCAGATCATTCTTCTAAATACCTGTTAGAAATATTCTGATATGCTACAGAAAAAGCACATAATGTAAACCCTTACTGACCTTGCATCATTACAGCTAAGGTAGAATCACTAGGGTTTTTGTTTTGTTTCCAAAGGAACCACTCTAACCTCTTCCCCGCCCCACTTTTTAGTTTCTGATAACCCTAGTAAAATTTCACTATCACACTTCACTGCAACTCAGCAACACTACAATATTTAAGACGAACTCCTCCTCATACATAATGTTTGCAATTGTTTAAAAAACAAACACAAACCTCCAACCCAAAAACCACACCACCAGTTTACAGAATTAGTAAAACAAAACTTGCCTTTTTAAGTTGGATCTTTTTCTTTAAAATTGTTCCAATGTACTGAATCTAGTTGACAAGTTTCTCTAGTACTTTAAGCTCTGTGGCAGCAGTTTCCATCCACATTTAAATAAAAAAAACCTCAAGAAAGAATTTTTTAATAATGATAACTTAATAACCAGCAAAGCAACTTGCCTTTACATAAACTATGAAATGTTTTCTTATCAATTCCTAACAGCAATCTTCAAATCAATACATCCTCTTGTGCGTTTGAAATTTATGATAGACACTTATTTTCAAAAGGTAGAGAACAATGGTTTAGTAAGGAAGCAAAAATGACAATTTCGCACACTGACATGCTTACCAGTTACAACAGTAGTATTTATTTAAAAAAATATAGAGAAGTTACATACTTAAAAGCAATACTTAAGAGTAGNGCAAGTACACAACTTTCAGAAGTAAACTGAAAAAAGGCAGAGATCAGAGGTTTTTAAAAAATATAGAGAAGTTACATTCTTAAAAGCAATACTTAAGAGTAGGTGTGTAGGTCTATAGCGTACCCCATAGCAATATATTCTTCAAGAATAAAAGAATTCTGGCATTGAATGATTCAACTGATTTCTCTTCCCTGAACTCGATCTGTTTTTACAGGCACCACATATAATTATCACATAACTAATGCTGGAAATACAGTACTTCACTCTCAGTGGACTGCAATCAACTACACATAATCATTACTGTTTCCAGAACGCTATCAGCAGTTCAATTTGCTGTGAAGCAGCTGTTAGTGATTTAACATTCTCTTTACTTACAAAGCAAGAGCTGCTCATGGTTTTCTTTTGGCAAGTTGCAGTAAAAAGTAAAGAGACAGATGCATAATTTAAACTCAGTGAAATTTCAAAGGTTACCAGAAGTTTGATGAAATGTATTCAAGCCCAATAAAGCCAGAAGTCACAATGATTTTCCTGATTGCTTATTTTAGGTCTAAGCATTTGAAACCCCCAGGTAAGTGAGGCAGGTGCCCAAAAGGAACTACACTCTGCTGAGCAAGCACGTGGGGTAGAACTGAACACTGAGACATAAAATCAAAGAAGATGAAAATTGCTTACTCCACTATGCATTCTTATTCCCAGCTGCCACTGTCTATCCCATAGGAATTCTTGAGTTTCACTGCTCCTGAAAGGATGGTGAATGTCAATATGACATTACTATTGGAATGAAAGAGTCCTCAAGAATGATGCACTTGGAACTGTAGGCCCACACCAGCTCATAAGTAAGCCACAGCACTGTACCAGTAAGTCACAGGTTGAGGTACTAACATGAATAGGAACCTGCGACTGAAACAATACTTGTCTCTTTTCCTTTCCCTCTCCCATCCCACTGTATTTTGAAGGTAAGAACTGATCACTTTCCTTGGTGCCAGAAAAAGGCCGATGCCAACTTCTTGGAAGAGCTTCTTGCAAACGGTCTGTCCCTCAGTCACCAAAGCTGCATGCAGCAGTTTCCCCTAAAAAACAGTTAGAGGCAAACAAATCCAGCATCTGAACAGCCATTAAATAGCTGAACCTGTTTCCTCTTTATTATCTATTTTTTGACTCTTCAAGGCAGAGTTTCTCCCACAGGCTATTACAACTCCTATATCAATGTTTTTCAAATTTAAAGAAAGCAGAAACAAACAAACAAAAAAATTGGAAAGATGACACAGAAATGCTTTCAAATCTTTTGGCATTAAATACAGCCCCAGAGAGAGCCTAAGCACTGCAACATCCAACTGCGATGATGCTGACAACGAGAAAAACAAAGAAGTGACTTGTCCTGTTCCA
This sequence comes from Nycticryphes semicollaris, assembly GCA_013400055.1. NCBI lineage: Eukaryota > Metazoa > Chordata > Aves > Charadriiformes > Rostratulidae > Nycticryphes > Nycticryphes semicollaris. Next base: position 406,498 of record VXBJ01003466.1, read on the forward strand.
GGTGATTTAATGGTGAATTGCAGTGGCTCCAAGAACTTACTGTCTGCCCTTTTCCTTTCCTTTTTTTATTTCTTCAGAGATAATAAATGGAATAGAGTTTCTAACTGGCCTGTCTTGATTACAGTGGTGACTCCACAAAACTCACCAACACAGCAAAGACACACTTGAGATTTTGCCATTGTTGTTGTTTCAGGGGCGTCCCAAAGACAATTCAGATTATTTGCAATTTATTTCTTCAGAAATTAAAGCCAGCAATAACAGGCCACTAAGAAAGGGAAACTTCTGTAGCAGTCAACACAACGCCTGAAACACAGTAGGGAAATGAAAGCCAGGGACAGATACTGTCAGATAACTCCTTGCTGGAGCTTAAAGACAACAGAAAAGAAATTTATCCCTTATGGGGAAGGCTCTTAAGATGACCAAAGATATTCTCAGTGAAGGAACCTGTCAGCTGATAGAGGGCAACATCCAACTATTATGAGTGTCAAGAAAGCACACAAGTGGAGTAAGTCTTAATTACAAATCTAAAACTTATAAAAAGGAAGTTTTGCAGCAATTTTTACGTACCTACCACTATTCCACAGAATATCTACACAACAATATTCAAAGAAAACTATAGACTGTCTGTCATGACATCAGTCTTAAAGCTACTATATTTTGGTTTTATGTTTATTGCTCTTCTCGTGTTCCCCAAAAATTAGCTACAGAAATGGAGGCTTCATAAGTAAGTCTTAGTCCCTTTCTGACTGCATCTTTTTTAGAGAGGCCCTCAGATGCAAAGCCAAAGGGAAAGGAGGGGGGAAGGATGCAGTACAAGAAGTTCTGTAGAAAACTGCTCAAAGCCAGCCAGAGTGCTGCATTTTATGCAAGGTTCTCATTTACCATACTGAAAAAAAAAAAAAACTTAAACAGCAACATATGTCTTTTAGCCCATTGAAACATGCAGAACACACTCAAAGACACTACAGACCTTTAAGAGTCACCTAGTTTTATAGTTTCTTTTAGACTGACCTATCTTTCAACCAAAAATAACAGTTCTTTGAATCAAATGAACCGTAGTAGAAAACAGAAGTTAACACAGATGAAATAGCCAGTGACCATCAACAACCACCTAACATGCATGCTGAGGTAATGAAAACATGTAAGGTTCCCTTTAGCAGCTAGCAATTCCAGGGAAACAGGACTACTATGAAGAACAACTATCTTATGAAGAAACGTATTACTAAAAGACAAGTATTTCCAGCATCGTATTCTCCTTATTGCCTTTGTTGTATGCATACAGCCAGTTCTGTATGGATGTTTATAAAACAAGAATATCACCCATCAATTAACAATCCGGTGAACAGCTTTGACAAATGTTCCAGAGTAAATACAGAAACATTCTCTAAAAAAGTTAAAATGGTCACAAAACCAAAAAGTCATGAGGATGACTAAGAAGGGGAGACTAAAGATAGGATTACAGTAATAAACTAATGGGATTCTGCTGGCATGATGGAATTCCTATATGTTAATATAAAAATACTGTATTTAGAATTTTTCTGACCAGCAGAGTTAGCATTTTAGAGACATTTAAAATCGTTAACAGCTCCTCCTAACGCAAGCTGTACAAGGCAAACCTTCCTTCCCTCTGTCCTTACGATGTTTTACAAGTTAAATGTTTTTAAACAGTGGTTCTATAATGACAAATTGTCAGTTTACAGACAGGTGACTCCCTGTTCCCATAAGGTTTCCTCCCCTTCCTTCTTGCTACTAAGCATATTTCACTAATTCTTTAATACCTCTGAAGACTTTCTGTTTGGTCAATTCCTGCAGTTCTTTAGTACATTATACAACAAATGAGAAGCAAGGTCCCTGATGGGGTACACTGCCTAATTCAGCCCTTAATACAAAAACTTTCAGAATATTCAGCAAAACAAAATGTTTCTTTGAAGAGGTAACTCACATGAATAAACAAGACAGCAAATGTTGGCATCACTAGCATATCAGTGAGAGCAGTGTAAAAAGTCTTACTGTGGAAGTAGCCTCAGGCTACATGTGTAAGTCCTATAAAGAAATAACTTCAAAAGGTAAGTGAGAAAGTACACAACGATTGATAGAAAAAAAGAATACACCTGAAAATGTAACAGGTTTGGTCTGAATTTTTAGATGATTAACAAAGATGTCTGTAGATCTGAGACTGGGAGAAGATAGATCCAAAATAGAACTTTTAATTTTGAGACATTATTAAACATTTACAAGAGAAGAGATGGGAGACACAGAACTACTTCATTTGAAATATAACATGGCATTACATAAAAAAAGCAGTACCATTTTGTGATTTGGTTAGCTTACTACATAGCTGGAGTCCTACAGCATTAATAGTGGAAAAAGCTAAAATTCTGGTCTTCTTAAAGTTTCTCTTGTACATGGAAAAATTTTGAAGTAAGAAAGCCACAGGTCTCAAATACACAGCCTGAAAGTTATGCCAGATACAGAGTCAAATAACAAGTTTTGCACAGTAAAATTGTTTAGACTTTTTAAATTTTGCCCAGAAGGACCTTAAAAAGATAACCATATCAACAAAAGGCTCTTACTTCTAGGGACAAAAACATCTTATGAGGAGCAAAAGACACTCAGCTAACAAAGAAATAAATTACATCTTCAGAAATCCTCTATGGCAATAAGCCTTTAACCTGTAATTAAGATTCAGTCTTCATGTAAAGGACAGCCAGCATTTATGGAGAGGGAAGAAAAAAAAAAAAAAAAAAAAAAACCAAAAAACCACCCACCCACATAATATTTTCCTGTTTCATCAGTAACTGCTACTTAGTACAAAAAATGGAGTTATTTCTTCAGTACTGTTTTGATTGTTCTGTACATCCTGAAGATGAGGAACTCCTTAGAGCAGACACTTTAAGTTTTCAACTAATGGTTTATGAACAGGAATAAAAATGATGTGCCAGAACACTTAATTCCACAGACTTTTAAAAATGTGTACATGTAATGACACTGGAAAAAAAAGCCAACAACTCACGTGATTGAATCTTCTGGTGAAAGCAACAGCATTTGGTGCAGAATTGTATTTCTCTTTTTTGTTCCAGCCACAGCTTGCCAGCTCCTAGGAGAACAAGAATGGAAATTAATTTTTGTTTTTTAATTACTGCATAATAGAAGTTCAGAGTCTAAAGCATATAGACACAAATATTAGAAGTCTCAAAATAACTCAACAGCACAATTAATATTGAAGTAATAAATATATAGTTACACTTTCTGATTTCTTGTGTAAATTGATATTTCACAAGTGTTATTTCTGATTTTTTTTTAAATTATATTTTTACAACTAATCTTTTGTCGAACTGGGGACTTCTCTTTTTAAATTCAGTCTTTATTAGAAACCCATCAAACAATTCAAGATCCATATTGTTACCCTAGAAAATCCCGCTTTCAATGTGAAAGTAAGATAGGGATAGCAGCATATTCTTTTGTCTACTGAGAAGATACACCTTATTAATTCAATGTAGACATGTCCCATTATTTTAACTTGGCATGTTGCATTAAAGAAATATCAAAATTATAGTTTGTTGCAGCAACAATAAAAGAAACACTATTTCCAGTTTTCCTTTCCAAAGTAGCCAATTTCATTTTGACACTCAGCACTTAAATAGTTTGGTGGAGTAAAAGGGAGCTTAAAAAAAACTTAAGAAAATAAAAAATAACCACATAGCTCCTGTACTTATGTCCCCCTAAAAACTGTAGGCCTCACTCTAACAAATTACTTGTAAAGCATGATAAAGCATTACTGTGTAACTACAGAGTCACAATGCCACTTACTTGTCTGTAAAACTTAATAAGCACTTGGGCAACTACATCATCTCCCTTGGTATTTAATCCCACTTAATTTCAATAAAGCAGTTTCAGTTAAAATTATAAAAAATTAAGCATACCAATGAGTTCTTCTATTCATATACACCAGCACACAGAATAGAAGCAAATATATACAGCATGCAGCACACAACCTACTCCACAGTTCTATCAAGAAAAATAATCAGTACAGAGACAGATTAATTATTAAAGTGGCATAAGAGCAAAGTACTGCCTTTCACTTTTATTTATTCATGCTTTCTTTCCACATCTTCCACTCTGAAGTGCTCTCAGTTTTATTACCATCTTGAGAACTACTTACTGAAACCAGTATCACACTGTATATGTCCTGCCACCGTATAACTGAGATAAGATGATTCAACATGTAACCAGTAATTGTGCCATTTAAAACAGTCACAGTTTAAAAGATTTTGGTATCTGGATATTTTACGCTCTAAAGTTGTGTTTTGTTTTGTTTGTTCTTAATCAGCAACTTCTTAGTGTTTTTTCAATCGGTGTCCCAAAACTACTACAGAGTCTTATGCTAGCCGAGAGAGATCTTGCATTTTTCCACTTGTTAAAGTTTGTGGTGTGCTGGTATTTGTTAGAGAAAAGGCTGAGAAGCTCCTGTCCACAGGCACTGGGAAGAATGAAGAGTCTCTATCTTTGTAGGGCCATTCCTTCAAACTTCACTAGGAAGTTCTGCCACCAAAAACTCGCCTGGAAAATGCCAACATGTTCACCAAAGAAGCGCACAGGCCTATCTCCTTATATCTGCAGTTCAGTGACTATGTACAAGACAACCACAAAGTCCTGAGTTGGTCCTGTTGCAAAGAAGAGTAGGCCATTGGAGAAGGAAGCCATCCACGAAACTCTCATTTATATTCTCTATACATTGTCATCTCCCAATACTGCAGTTTTCACTGGAATAACAATCACAGCTCTGCACTTGTGAGAATACAAGGTGATTCATCCTTACTGGCATCTGATAATTACATATCCTTAAAAGCAGGGGAAAACAATAAAATTAAATTAAAAAAAAAAATCAGTTCCCATCTCAGGTTTAGAGAAAGCATGATAACTTCTTAATAACTCAGGGCATGTCCTTGTACTATTTCAATTCTCATCACAGAGTAAAAAAACAGTGATGGTTCTGGGTAGAATTTAACTCTAAGGGTTTATGTAGTACAGACATTAGAAGCAGACCTGGTTTAGCTGATACTGAGGTTTGTGGCACTGAAGCGAATAGCAATAGACATGGCAATTTAAGTACAAATCACTACCAAGAATCCTTAGATGGTACATAAGTAACAGTATTAATGTTAGGCAAATTTATATACATGCACTCAAAATTAGAGGTCTAATATCAGTTGGGCAGTTACTCTCCCTGTTTCAACAGAAGACTTAGCCAAGCCTCTGCTCCAGAAAAAATCTTGTTGATATTTTCTCTACCTGAATGGAAAGAGAAAGTAGTAACTGGCGTAGAACAAATATTTTAGTAAAGAAGATGGCAATCTAAACAATGAGGTAGCAGAAATAGCTGCTAGAACACATTCCTTGCAGACTAAGTTGGTTTCTGTATCCCTGGGCCTGAGGCTGGATCTAAGGCCGTACATGAAGTTGTATATTATCATCCTACCATGGAACAAAATGGGGTTTCATGCAGTCTCACAAAATCATAAAGGCTTCACTGCACATTATTGACCACATCAAATACTGTTTTAAACTCTGACATTCTAGTCAAAGATACAGAATAATCCATCAGGGCTGGCTGAAATTAGAAGTTTTCCAAGTTAAAAAAAAAGAAAAAAATTATTATGCAAGATTACTGCAGGTTTTTGGCAGTTTTCCCCACCATTAAAGCTAAGCAGATGAAATGTTGTATAAAGGCAACATTCTGTCATTCTGCACTCAAAGAGTATTACAAGGTCACCACATTTTGCTTCAACCCAGTGACTCCTGAACAGTGTTACATATGCTACTGGTCTGTGTGAGCCCTTCAAAGGCACTAACTCTTTTCTGTTCCTCCCACAAAACCTTTGAACTCCGTAATAAGATCGCAAGCCGAAATAGTCATTCAGGGAGCGTATGAGAGAATAGAGAGGCACAGGGCTGAGGCATACAATGAGGTTGGAGAGTTATGGGAATATTTGGCCTCCTAGATTTCACAGGATCATAGAATGGTTTTGGTTGGAACAGACCTTAAAGATCACCTTGTTCCAAGACCGCTGCTGCAGGCAGGGACACCACCTTACTCAAAACCCCATCCAACCTGGCCTTGAACACTTCCAGGGATGGGGCATCCACAACTTCTCTGAGCAACCCATTCTAGTGCCTCACCACCATCACAAGCAAGAATTTCTTCCTAACATCTGATCTAAATCTCCCCTTTCAGTTTAAAACCATTATTCCTCATCCTGTTACTACGATCCCTGATAAAAAGAGTCCCTCCCCATCTTTCCTGTAGGCCTCCTGTTTGTTCATGAAGAGTGCTATAAGGTCTCCTTGAAGCTTTCTCTTCTCCAGGATGAACAACCCCAAATCTCTCAGCATGTCCTCATAGGAGAGATGTTCCAGCTCTCTCATAATCTTTATGGCCCTCCTCTGGACTTGCTCCAACGGGTGCATGTCCTTCTTATGCTGGTGACTCCCAGGCTGGACACCGTACCCCAGGTGGGGTCTCACCAGAACAGAGGGACAGAATCACCTCCCTCGACCTGCTGGCCGCAATTCTTTTGATGCAGCCCAGGATAAGGTTGGTGTTCTGTGCTGTCAGCAAACACTGCCTCTTACCAACCAATCAACAGCCCCAAGTCCTTCTCAGGGCTACTCTCAATCCATTCTTCATCCAGACTGCACTGGTACTTGGAGTTGTCCTGACCCATGCGCACAACCTTGCAATTGGCCTTGTTAAACTCCACGAGGTCCACACAGGCCCACCTGTCAAGCCTGTCCAGGTCCCTCTGGATGGCATCCCTTCCTTCCTGTGTGTCGACTGCATCACAAAGGTTGGTGTCATCAGCAAATCTGCTGAGGGTACACTCAATCCCCCTGTTCATGTTGCTAACAAAGATGTTAAACAGCACCAGTCCCAGTACCGACCCTTAAGGAATGTCTCTCATCACTGGTCTCCACTTGGATATCGAGCCACTCACTGCAACTCTTTAAGTGCAACCATCCAGGCAATTCCTTATCCAAGTGGTCCATCCATCGAATCCACGTGTCTCCAATTTAGAGACAAGGACATTGTGTGGGACAACATCAAATACTTCGCACAAGTCCAAGCAACTTACGTCAATTGCTCTTCCCCTACCCAACAATGCTGTAACCCTGTTGTAGAAGGCAGCCAAATTTGTCAGGCACAATTTGCCCTTAGTGAAGCCATGTTGGCTGTCAACAGTCACCTCTTTATTTTCTATAAGTCTTAGCAGTTTCCTGGAGTATCTGCTCCATGATTTTGCTGGGCACAGAGGTGAGACTGACTGGCCTGTAGCTCCTGAGGTCTTCCTTTTTCCCCTTTTCAAAAATGGGTGTTATGTTATACCCTGCTGTGATGCCCCTCCAGCAGATATTAGGGTGGTTCACGTTTCCCATGAGGGCCAAGGCTTGGAAACATGAGACTGCTCCTATCTGTCCATAAACGGCCTCATCTGCTCAGTCTTCCTGGTTGGGTGACCTGCAGCAGATCCCCACTGTAATGACACCTGTCCCTGCCCTCCCTGTATTCCTGATCCATAAGCTCTCAGTCAGCTCCTCATCCATACCCACCAGAGCTCCATGCACTCCAGCTGGTCACTGACATAGGAGGCAAAACCCAATCCCTGTCTACCCTGCCTGCCTTCCTCAAGAACCTGTATCCTTCCATTCCAACACTCCAGTCATAGGAGCCACCCCACCACTCCTCCTCGATGCCAATAAGATCACAGCCCCACAGACATGCACACATCTCTAACTCCTACTGGTTATTCCCCACGGTATCTGTGTTTGCACAGAGTCATCCAAGTTGTGCCCCCAGAAAGCTGACTTACTACCTGGAGCGACTGGAATTCCTTTGTGTTGCACCCCAGGGAAAAAGCCAGGGCAGGAAGATAATGAACTCAGACTACGGGAGGTAGGAGGCAGAAGTTGTTGTCAACTAGAGACAGAGTAGAAAAATTACAAAATATAACAGATGTAGGGTTAAGATAATTTGAAAATACTTGGGCGCAATAAGAAAAGATCGGTATGGAACTGAGATGGTTTTAAAGTATATGGGTCCCAATTAAAACGTCAGGACCAAAAGCACATCTTTTCCTATACACACTGGAAGCTTAGCACAGAAGCAGAAGTAATAGACAAAGCTGCTGGCACCAACAAACTTGAGAATCCTTCAACTCTATCCATGTTCTCAAGTGAAAGTATGCAGCACTGGCTACTGCAAAGCAAAAGATCCTGTTCCTGACTGGAAAAGCACACATCCAAATCCTTTTACAGAGGTTCTGGGGCACAGTTAACATGGGCCCTCAGGACCTGTGCTATCAGCTCAGATTCTTCAACAGCTTAAGCCAATGTCTACACCACTGTTTAGGGACAGACTCAGGAGGGGCACAGAATTTTCAGAGTTCACAAAGACTTCTATCCCTCCTTTTAGTTTGTGTATGAAATATAAATAAGGTGCACACAGCAAATGCATATGTGGATTTGTTACTTTAACTGGAACCGTTTTGGGTTTTTTTGGTTTTATTTTGGTTTTTTTTTTTCAACCTCCCATACACAGCTTCTCCATCTTACTAGCAAGACCCCTCTGCCCTGTACAGCCAGCTTGCTTTTCTCTTGACTAGAAACTAAAATAAGTTTCCCTTTGCTGCCTATCCACAGTTTCTCAGCATTATTACCTGATATGTCTGCTTCAGGGGAAGCTATTGTTCACAACCCCCTTCCCTTTCACTAGAACCTGCTTGCCTAAAATCATTGCCCTTGACACTGCTCATCCCACCACCCTAAGATGCCACCAATAGAAGAGAACCCACTAAGGTTTTTGCCTTCCCTGCATTTATCCTGGGGGGAACTACAACACGATTCTAATGAGTGTGGACCTGCCTCTGCACACTCTTCTGCAATAAAGCACACTAATTTGCTGAATTGTAATTTAGAAACCATTCTTATACTTCTACAAAAACTCTCACTACTTTGCTAATAACGAGACCATGTCTTCTATACCATTACCCTAATTGAGATAGGTTACTTTGATCTTCCTCTAAAACTGCATTTTTTTCTGTCATGAGTTTTAAACCTGAAGTACTCACAAGGATTATTTTCTTAGCCTGCAAGTCAACTGAAGCACAGAAGCTACATTACTACAAATACCAATTTCTTATTTTGGTTAATTTATTTAAAATGAGGTGCAAAACAAAGATTTACTGTCAAGAATACAAAAGCTAAACTGTCTTCATAATTCATTTTGGTTTTCATACCTTTTTGAAGGAATTTTACTTTCCTTACCAAATAGTACAGGAACACTTAAATTATAACCTGTACTACATTGCAGAAGGAGAGACTGTGCTTCTCGTTAAAATCTTTATATACGGGTCAAAGCAAAAGTTTCAAAAATAGGAGAGAAAAAGCAAGGATTAATAGTGGGACCATTATACAGCTTCAGAACAAGTAGAAATGCATATTCAGTACATAAGTTGGGGTTTTTTTCCCCATTGCCTAGCCTAGTGAAGCAGAGGGGATGAAGTTAAAGGCAGTAACTAAGTAAAGATTTTAAATCTGAGTACATGTGGATAAGTAATTTTGGAGAATGTATTAAAATATGTAAAATAAGTAATCAGATTTTCCAACCAAAGCAAGCTAATGCATTCTGCAAGGGGACATCTGGCAGTTAGTTAATGTTAACAGAGCTACCAGCAGCAAAAATGAGCAAGCCTATGACTACCTTTTTGCTGTATAGTTACCGCTCTCTAGAAAGCCACAACTACTACAGCAAAAAACCAAAAAAGCAACACACCACTTCATGGGCAACAAATGGAAAGCACATAATTGACTTGGGGAACTCCATCTTTTTTTGGTTTGTTTGTTTCCTAGAAACGAAAATGCACATTGGCTGCTTTCATACTGACACAAGTTTATGTGGCAGAGCATGTTCTTTATTATTTCAGTTTCATACACTGTACCCTCTAATTATTAACAAGGTAACAGTAATTCCTTCTACTTTATTTTCTCAGAATTAACTTGCAGGCATTTTTAATGATGAAGAAAGATGGTTTCCACTATCAATTGGAGTGATACAGTCTGCTTAAAGCTTAGGGTGAGGATCTATAAGCTGTCTAAGCCATGGTAACTATTCAAGTCCATGCTCCTGCCTCACCATAAATGTAAAGTGATTCACTGTACCTTAATCCTGAATTCTGTGGGCTACACTAAGCTCCCTGTCTGATTTTTCCTGAGCGTGAAGCAGGAAGTTGTAGTGGATGATGTGTAGGAACTCTAGCACACATATAAACCTAGGATAAGTGTAGCAAGTTTGAATATAGGTAGAAAGAATTGTATTTATTTGCTACAGATAGAGGCAAAAGGCTGTAGAAGTACACAAGTGCATGCTATTAATATCTTCTGTGATTTTGATGCTAAAGGAAAATTTACTATATATTGCTGTATTCAGTGTTATTCATCTCTGTTTCTTGTTAGGATAAACAACATGAAATTCTGATGTTGTTTTAAAAAAAATATATTTTCTTAAAGTATTATAGATGTTTGTGACACATGAAGACGATGCAATACAGTAATTTAAATAGTCAAGAAGAACTATGAAGAATACTACTTATAGTTCCTGAAGATAGTGAAAATTCATCTCAATTTCTTTTAAAAATTAAGCATCTTGTATTAAATCTATCAGAACCCCTATTTGCAAAAAAAAAAAAAAAAAAAAGAAAACACATTAAATGCCAAAAATATTAATTCATATTTTGTTCTACAGAGTTTGGGAAGCAGACTAAGATTCACAGCCTGTATAACAAAGATTTATTGGTAAATTGTAACAATCTATAATAAACATGCAATTTTTAAATTTTGGCATACTGGAAAAAATTTTTTTCATCATCTACCACAACACATGTAGATGAGAGCTGTGAAATTTGATTCCAGTTAGAATATCTACTGGCAATGATATTAAATTAAAAAAAGAAACCTATGAATACCTTTCAGAGAGACATTAAAGCCTCAGTTTAGAAGTCCTTTTACACAGGTGAAATCAGCTCAATATTGTTTTGTTTTCCAATTAGAAATTTAACAATGTTTGAGTGCAGACAAAGTATATGTAAAGGTTCACAACTTGAATCAAGATATAGATATGGCACAGAGTCCGGTGGGCACTTCACAGAAACTCAGAAAGCTACAAACACTTCATTAATCTGCTGTTGGTACACCTTCAGACAACCTAAGTGTTCCACTTTTGTTTTCCCTTTTGGCAAATCAGGAGGAAGGCACTGTAATTATGTCTACCTTCTTCTGACTTGAGAGTTAACCTGCATGCCTCTTTTCCGTAACGGATTAGTAAAATTTAGAGGCACATCAGATAGAAGATGACTGCCTACCTGTGAAGGACCGCTGAAGGACAGGTGATACTTGCACCCTGTCAGTGCCTTCAACTGCTTTTGTGCAAACACCTGAAAAGTGTCAAAATGCTACCCTTCCTCACATGGATATTTTCCAGTGAAAGCATCATGTGAATTTTTCTTATGTTCTACATAAAGATTTCTTTAAAGGAATTACTTTCTAGATATTTTCACCTACTCTTCCACAGGTTTTCTTTTAGATAAGCTCAATTATTTTATTCTGCTTTTTCCTTTTATGGTTTACAATAAAAATGAGCACAAGCAGCAACTTAAATGTGCTTTCTTGACATTTCTTCTCAACTCCCAGAGAATTTCTATCTGTCTGCTCACACACTATAATCTGGGACACAGGAAGCAGCATTAAAGGAGCAACAATTTAGGATGTATGGAGTATTGGATCATGGTCACTAGGTGTAAGTTGCTGGCTTCCTTGTGGTTGTTACACAACTGACGGCTCATCCTGTGCAGTGCTGGAAGCAGAATGCAAAGAATAAACTACCATCAGGCTCAAGAAGTGGAATTTCTTTATCAGCAGATCATTAGAAAGAGTCTTCTCTGGTTACATTGGTGTTTTGATTTTCTAATATCCAGTCCTTTGAAGCTCAGTGCAAATAGAGATGAGGCATTGCCTAAAAGCACCCATTCAACGCAAACCCTACACAGCCCTAGTGCTTAACACTCGAGAAAGAAGTACACAAACACACACAAGGAAACAATTTAGAAGAATCAGATAAAAGGGTAAAATACTTTAAAGTTTTGAGAAAAAACTTTAAATAAATAATAATAAAAAAGAGATGCCCTATTATCCTATTAGGAGATGAGGATAAACATTCTGCCAATCAAGAAGACTTCAAGGATGCCCAGAAAAATCAAATGGGAGGCTCTTCAAAGGATTAAAAAAACCCAAAAACCTAAAAAACAACTAAAAAACTTACACAAAACCACATGGGTTGGGAAATAGCTTACTGAAACAATTTAAGTTAAATCATAACAATGTTTTCAAGTACAGATCAAAAGAAAGCCCTCAAAATATTTGTGGGTACACAAATTATGAAGTCAGTAGTCACAACCATGAGATTCAGCAGGTTTTTCCACTTGAAGCAAAATACTCTTCAATGTGCGGGAAGAGTGACCTGACAAAAGCCTGCTACTAACAGCTTACAACAGTCTACAGGTGACTGATGAGCTGAAAAGACTCACACCCTACAACAAACTGAAAAAATAAACCTTCAAAAGTGCAAAACAATGCCCATAGGGAAATGCTAATTGTACAGAAATAACAATGAACGAATTAATCATTTTTCATATAATCATCATGAAGATTCTGAAAACATCAGTTCAAGTCAGGCTGCAATCTGAAAGGAATATTGCATTATATGAAAACAGAGAACACAAATTATGAATATATCCACAGATCACACCCATCAAAAAAGAAACTGTTAGGGAAATACAGGACACAGTGAGGTATTACATAAGGTATCAAGAGCTGAAACCTAAAACATTATGATCAGAACAGTCAAATCAAGATGTTAATCATTCAGAAACACCGAGACCTAGATACTTCACTTCTAGCACTAGCAGAACATATCTAAACACCAATACTTCATTCCCCAAACAAACTATTAGTTCGAGATATTCTTGTGTTATAAAACCATCTGCTTCAGAGCTATATGAACTAGGACAAAAATTAAGATTTACTGACATACTTACACATTGCCATTCTAGAAATTATACATTGGCAAAAATTTTTTTCATTTAAATTTGAAACCAAAACGAATTAACTACTTACTTCTGGCTGAATTGCTTTAAATACAGGGATATCCATTAGTGTTATCTGACCCTGGAAAAAAAAATAAATAAATTGTAAGTTTTGCTCAATATTAACTTTGCATTACATGAAGTTGCCAGGCTGCATGAGAACAGTACTTATTCCATTTCCTTTTATTATTTTACTTTCATTTTGTAGCTAATGTCAGAGGTTTCGGCTCCTACCACAGAGCTGTCCTGCAAAACCAGAGAATAAAGTGCTCCAAACTTTATATTTTATAAAATAAACAGATTTTGAAACATTATTCTCTGGAGCATAATCCTGCAGTTAGGTATGCAAGACAGATCTTGAACTCAGAAACATGATATAAGAAGCTATCCAAGAGTACAATGAACTACCTTTAACTGCTCCACGGCAGTTTCTCTTCAAACTCTGAATCTTAGCCTAGGTTTTACCCAACTCTATTGAAAAATCCCTAAAAATCTTCAATCCATACTTGGACCATATATGAATAATTAAGCCAAGTAATTGCTCAGTTGCATAACAACCGCTCAAATTAAATACAGCCATCTTATTTCCAGCAAGTCAGAACCAGTAAATACGTCTTCATTCTCTGATGTCTGTTTGAAAGGGGTAAATGGGAGGAACTCAGAGTCAACGACCAGGTTTTGCATTTTGAAACTTATTCACAGAGCCTTATTTTAAGCATACAGGATTGCTTTTTGTCTATGTATCCAAAAGAAAGAGACCATCTCTTTCAAAGAGTATGGAGGTAGCCTGGAAATACCAGTGCCGTATGAGCTACATACTGCAAACACCCTTTTAACAATGAATTCAGAGGCCTTGTGCAGTTTCCCCAGCTGTGAGCTGCACAGCTTTATTTCCACTGCCTTGAAAATAGCAGGTCCCCCATTTATACACTGTGATACACACTGACAGCTTTGTGACTCTCACAAATCACAATTTCTACTGAATGCCATTTACTGAAGAGCAGAAAAGCTTCTCTGACAAAGTCAACCTTGCAGAAAAGTTTTAACTAGGATGCTCTACTTGAACTAAAACAGCTGCACAGAGCTGCACTTGCTCTAACAAGAATACCTGCTGTAATGAGACAAGAAGTGATGTGTTTTAACACAGGCAACGAAATCTACATTTTAACAGATCTCCTTGATCTCTAAATTTATTTTTAGGTACGAATTCTAGCAAACATGACCATTAAAAAATATATATATACACAATCAGTCCTAGTTTCCATATCCAACACACTGGAGACAATTACCCAGTATTTTGCAGTACAGTATCGTAGAAGTAACAAGCCTTCTATGAGTTTCTGCGTTACAAACATTCTAGCCTGGGCTCTGGTTTAGTTGGCTGCTTCTTCATCCAAACCATGATGATTTAAAGCTATATAATATTTTTCTAGTCCTGGGCTAATGCAAGATTAAATCAGACCAATTTAATGAATCCACATACTCAACTACCAATAAGACAATACACTCAGAAACATACATGTCTGAACACCTTTGCAGCAGTACATCCTGTACAAACTTCTATACAAACAAGACATTCTTGGTCCTATAAGTAACACAAGTCATATACCTCATATCACATAAACTACTATTTTACATGTGATTTAACAATCAACTGTACATATAATGTACCTTAAAATTTTAAATGAAGTCAAGGACACCACAAAAAAATTTGGTTTAAGCAGCAGCAATTAGTAATAACAGAAAATCAGGAATATAGTATGCCAAAATACTCTTTGCCTTCAACAACTTCTCTATTCCCTTGCACCCATTGCAGCTACAGTAAAATATATATAATAAGCTTTTGCCAAAAACAGAAGATGCCTTTCAAACTCAAAGCAGCCTTACTAACTGAAACCGTTCTATTCTTTTACAAGGCCTAAGAAAAAATGGCATATTCTTGAAGGACTCAAAATGGTTTCTTTTGTTAAAATTAAAGACTCAGCTTTTTGTTGTTGGTGGTGGTGGGTTTTTTTTTTTGTATTGTGGTTTTTTTGTTTGTTTGTTTGTTTTTTTGGGGGTTTTTTTGTTGTTTTTTTTTTTTTTTTTAATAGACCATCTAGATCAGAAATGCAGAAATCCTCACACAAAGCCTTTTTTCAAGAGGAGTAGTTTTGCCGTGCCACAAAAAGTACTTAAGGTAACAAGTCACTCCTGGCAAAGGAGGTGGACAGATTTGTGAAAGGGTGCCCAGGCAACCAACTATTCCAACAGTGGCAGATAAAATTTTGCTTTGGAAGGATTTTGAATGCGTGCACAGACAACACTGGTAATTTTTCATGCTATTTCCCACCTTTTCCTATAAGACAAGAACCCTTGGACAGTGATGGGAGCACTTACTTCCTTGCCCCAAACCACAATATGCTTGACAATGCTCTTCTACAGGTGAAAGGTACAGCTGGATCTTTACACCACACACAGAAGAGCATTACAAACTTCTAAAAACATCATAGATGTCACTCTAGCTAATGTTACACTGTACCTGTGTATGCACAGTTTAATAGTATGCCTTCTTATTTGAGATATCTACTCATAAGGCTCTTTTGAAGAAATGAATAGACGTAGCATGTCTTAATTGGGGCAGCCCACAAGTAGGGGGAACAAGTTTTTTCTCCAAAAGCATGATATTTAAGAAGGGGAACGGGAAAACCTGGCTAACTAACTTCTAAAGTTGACATGGACTGGAAGCTAATAATTAAGATGCTTTCACAGAACACTTATCCTAAAAGGAGCTGAGGTACAAGTTTGTTTATTTATTACTAAATCTTAAAAATTTAAGACCATAAATTGAGAATGTCTAAGAAAAGGACGTCCCTATGAGGGCAGCACTTATGCCAATACAGAAAGTCTCTACCACCACACAGGACACATTTGCCTGCTATTTCTCTCACCTGATCCAATCCTGACCATTGAGCAGCCACACATTATAGCAAGAGTTAACTCTTCCTTCTGATTTCCAAGGTGAAAAACCCAGTCCTGAAACACCAGCCAAAGAACTCCATCTCTAGTCTCCTACTTGTCTGCTAAAGTATACCAAGCTCTCTCAGAAATGTATTATTTTAGGTAAACATGTGCCTGAATAACCATATTGCTATGCTTACCAATAAAAGAAATTAATCACAAAATTGTTTAGGGTGAGGAAGGTAGAACCAAAAGAATAGCCACTTCAATAAAATTTTAATATAGGGTATATTAAAACACCCTTACATGAGACTTAGGCATTTCAATAGTTACTAGCATTTCACTGCAAATCCTCCTCACCAAAACAAGATTCAAAGAGCAGTACAATAAAAACGAGCCAGGAAACTGATTCATTGTTCACACACAAGAGAGAATGCTTGAAAAAATAAATGTCTTCCCAGCCCTCCTGAATTTGTTATCTTAATCAACCTGAACTGCCTCAGCTAAATTATAACTTGTTTCAGTAGTGACTCCTAATCCAATTATTACTTCAAGATAGGATCAATACCTACTATTTATGAAATAAAGACAGTTATTATAACTTAACAACAGAACTCAGATATCAAAACAAATGCATCCAGTTTAAATAGGGAATAGTATATTAACATTAGGGGAAAAAAAACCCACACAAGCCAAAGGTTAATGTTCACAACTAAAAAATTTAAGATTTATGTTACTAACATTACAATATTAAAAAAAAGTGACTGGAAGAACTAAAAAAAAAAAAAAAAAGAAACCTAGTAAGTTTTAACAAACATCATCTAGTATCACATTGATATTAGGCTGGGTTGGTTTTCTTCCTTCTTTGGTTTCCACATCTTGCTGCTTTCACTAGAAATAGTATCTAACTTCAGTAACAATATATCACATTACCACTTGTTCAAGAAACATCCCTTCTTACTGAGGTTCCTGTCTTAGAGAGCTTGTAGTTTCCAGTAGGAGTTCTAAGCACTTCAGAAATTGTTCACAGTTCCAAAGAGGTAAGGAACTGATAGCTGAATACCTATGTCGATGGGTATGAAGCCGTTTGGGTTTGTAGATATCACAGTGTACCTCACATAATAGTTTAAAAATACCTACCCTTTCACAATTTTTTTAAACATTAATTTATAAATATGAATAAGTCTAACACTTAACTGGATTGTTACCATTTTAAGTGTGCTCACTCATTGCTAAGTGGAAAATAAAGCAAACTGCAAGGCTAGCATTCTAATCAATAGCACTTGAAATGACAAAACTTAGAAAATGATTTGTTAGATGCCATTGCTTGAATCTTAACCAAAAAAGTAATTTCTACCAGGAACAAATCACAGGCAATTTAAACCCCGGTAACACAAGCCACAGGCTTGGTTTCTGCAAGGAGATACAATGTACTAACTTTTCTCATTCCAACTCCTTAAACCCTCCAATACCAATTCCTGAGAGGTCCTTCTCCTAAGGAGTGTCCACATGCATTTGTCACACGAAGCAAGCCAACTGAAGCTCTGTTTTTTGAGCTGTAAGCTGCATATATTTAAAAAATAAATCACGTATGCAATACAAACCCTTGAAATTAATTCTTACTCATCATGTAAATTACACAGGGAGGGAAACTCAATGTTTTCTACCTTTCCAGAAGCCTGAGTTCATTCACATGTATTAAAGAACTTAATTGCTCAAGCAATGAAAGAGCTGAATAGAAGTTTTGTTTCCCCATTTACCATAGATTCTAATCATACTGAGGAATTGTTATCTAGAAGTAGTATGTTTTCATATATACATATATATGTAGTTTTTATATACTACTATATTTCCTAATCCTCAATCATTTGAAGAGCCCTACAAGAGTAAACTATTCTTTACGGACTATACTCCTTCCATAAAATCCTAGAACTTTAGAGCTTCTAGTTGCAGTTAACACCACTGTATCAAGCTCCTCTGCCTGTCCCTGTATGAAAGTTCCCATTTGATCTGGAGTATAATTCCACCTTTCTAGTCCCTAGACCTTCTCCCAGCATGAACTCCTTCTGTCTGGCTACTTGTGCTACAGGTTTTCCTGCCGTGTTTCTACCACAAGGACAGTGCACTTCCCATTGAGCTCCTGGACAGAGACTCTCATTGTGAAAAGAAGAACTAAGTTTCTGTCCGAGATGAAAAAAAATAAAATGCTTACATTTGGGTTATTGAAGAATATTGCCACAATCTGATATTCCTTGAAGCCATGTTGGTTCAAACAGCACTTCATAAATTGTTCCTTAATCTGAATTTTTAGAAGGAATTATATTTAAGCCTTCCAACTTGGCTTAGCACTGTCTCTCTGGGCTGCCAGAATAATTTTCCTCACTGAAAAAAATAGCTAAGCCTCTGTTAAGCACTGCATCAGTAGGAGAATAATTCTGCAGTCCAAAATGAACACTGGGGGATTAAAGTTCCTGTGCTGATACTCGTTTTCTCACAAAGTCTGCTCCGGAACTTTTATCATTAATAGTTCCTCCACATGATATAATAAAGTTGCTTCTTCTTGCTCAGGAACACATACAAGCAGAAGTCCTTTTCCATCAAAACCTCCCAGGGCCCAACACTTAACTTGGTTCAAACTGCTCTCAGATACAGCAGACAGACTTGCCTCAAACTCCCTAATCCACCGACAACCAGCCTCAGGAGAGGCCAAAACCAACATTACTGCCAGGAACCGCGTAGCACAACTCACACCAGTAGCTGTGCAGGAACTTGCAGAGGGGGCTGTGAATCTGGCTGTCAGTCCTGCACGAGACAGAAAGTTCTCCTGGGGGGAACCTCATGCCAATTTAAGTTATTTTTGTTCTGTTCAAAGTGGCAAAAAACGTGTTTGTTGACCCCCATCACAGCTCAAAATCTATTTCTGCACTTTTATGAAACAAGCGATGCGGTTCCAGAACTCTCCAAACCTGCTTCCTTTATAAAACACATTCATGCTCTTTTTCAGGTACAGATACCTTGGTATTTAACTGCCATAAGAACACCTCTAAGAAAAATTCCTTGTTTCACCTATACATTTAAAAAAAAAATTATATGCATATTGTTTCCAAATTAAGCAATATTTTTTTTCCAACGTTTATTTGACAAAGTCTAACTGGAATCAAAAAGAAAAGAAATACATCTTAATGCGAACTTATTTCGTAGCACTTTCAGAGACTCGGGCAAAGAATAAAGAATCCTTCTTAGATAACTAGGTGGGAAAAAAGCAATGCATTTATACAGCTGCGCTTCCCTTAATTCTACCTCAAATATTTACACCACCATGGCTAAGTTGAAGCATAAAATGGCAAAGTGAGTCAAAAAGTAATAAACAGTCAGATAATTAAACAGTAGCCGTCTAAGGAATAAGAATTTACTGTAAAGCAAAAAATAAATATTTCTTCAACTTGAGGTTCGCCAGCATCTTAATATGGAGCTCATGTCCTCAAAGCATTTTATTTTTTTATTTTTTTTTTTAAATTTTCAGTCTCACCCGCCCCCCCTTTCTACTGCCACTGCACCATTAACATATCCCTCCCCCACAAATTGTGCCCTGTACACTCGAAACCACACTTCCCGCTTCAACAAAAATGGGCAGCATTCACTGCAACTGTGTCTGCCCTGTGCACACACAACGGCTCCATCAGCAGGGCCAGACACCAGTGGGTAATCCTGGCACCAACTTATTTTGTGGCTTTTAGCTGTTCAATAAAGAAGTGAGCAGTGATCAGCCTAAAAGCAGGTATTCAAAACAGAGACTGTCTCCTTACTAGTTACAGTTAGAAAGCTGTCTGTAGAATCCTCAGCAGAAAACAAACATGTCCTACTTTGTACTCATTGAATAAGATGATTTTTTTATTTTTTTTACCAAAAAAAATTATGAAACATTCAGGCATTCAATACAGCTCCTGGAAACTTTATTTTTGTAAGGTGCAGCAGCAGTTACACCTGAAGATCTCACCTGTTGCAGCTATAACTCAGCCCTTTCTGAAGTGGCCTTCAACCTCACAAAACACCTGTTTGGTAACGAGAGTGTAACTGGACTATTAGATATATTATAATGATTTCCATTACTGTTCAAACTGGACCCCTTGAAGGGCTAGCATACTTTCACTAGGAAGTTAGTATAAGACCTTACAAAGGACCATTACACAAAAGTGCACACTGCCTGTGCATTCAGGATAGTACTAAATGATTGCCAAAGGGAAGAAAATGGAAATAAAATCACAAAAAATATTTACACTCGGGCTTCTCTTTAGCTTGGTAAGCAGCTTCTTAAAAGCACAGGATTAGAAGCAATAGTTTCTTCAGTTCAACTTATCTCTTACCCAATAACTGGCTAAAAAGAACGAGTTTTGAAATAACAATGATGTACCTGACACGGTGGGAAGTGAAAAGACATCTGTGTGTCTCATATTGGTATTGAAACCACTAGCACGAAGCTTATTTCCAGTATCTCTGAAACTCAGGATCTGAAAGGTAATTTGCTCTTGTTTCTCCAGCATAATTGTAATTGTTCCATCTGTATAGTGACACATTTTCATCAAAATGGAAAACGTGGGTACTTAGCCCACAAATTATTTCCTTAAAAAATCCTTTTTCGAAAACAGAATTCATTCTGCAGTTGGTAATAGAATTCAGCCTTTGCTAAGTCACAGATGTCAGAAGTTTGCATTGCATCCATTTTACAAGATCACTACCACTAAACCAGAAGTTTACTCATACCTTGAAAAAGCAATTGGTGGCATATCCGTGTCCAATCTGAGAGGTACATACCCTCTATTGTAATGAAAACCTTACTAACAGTTTTGCATTCTCATCAGTGCTGGCATCCACAAGAGCCTGAGGCATACTGCATTGCTCTGGCAGCCTTCACATGAACATTGAAATCCAGATGAAGACTTTATACTTCTCCCTTACAGTAGGACTAAAAATAGGAAGAGTAAGGAAATGGCCAATAAAATAAAAACAAGCATAAGGGTCAAAGGTACTTTTCCTTCAAGGTACTGAAGCTTTTGGCAAATTTACTTATTTCTACAGCCTTCAGCAAGGATGATCAGAAAAAGACAGCATTCAAAGCAAGCAAGCCCTACTGTAGAAGCATATAAGCTTGCCTGAGGAAACAAACATTAACAAAGAAGTACAGCTGTGTACAGAGACATTGAAAAAGAAATCAAATTAATTATAACCTTGCTAAAGGGCTGAACACTGTCTACTGGCACTTTTGATCAACTGTTCAGAGTTCTACCTGTAAAACACTTCAGATCCATTCACAGTAAGTGATACCGGGTAGTATAAACCAAAAATACAGGTTTGTAATTGTAATGTGAAATGATTAATTAAAAGATTCCTGTTCCTGGAACTCTACCCAGTTTAAGACATACTATGAAAACAGTAAAAACACTGGATTTTAATTTGACCGATATTTACTAAGTAGGTAACATTTAGAACAACCATGACAGTAAAAGGTTTCTGCACAGGAGAGATGATTTAGTAGAGCAAAGGGTTATGAAATGTGATAGAAGACAAAGCACCGTTGTGTATTTTGCTGTCGAAGTGAATGACAGCAAGTCCACAGAGATTAAGCGATTTACTCTGCTGCTCAACAGCATCCACCACTGGCTAAACAGCTGCGCCAAAGAAACACACAGCTGGTTTTGCCTGAATGTATAATTCTACTTGAATTCACACCCCTAGCCCTAAATACCTTAAGTACTTAGATTTCCTTTATGTAGAAAAATCCCAAGATAAAACTGAAAGAATAGCCCCAGCCCCAAAAACACCTTCCCATGCAAAGTTGGTAATTCATTGCCTAAATGATCCTGATAACAGAGCAAGGAAGAGGCCCAGACTACATGAGTTGAACCTCAGTTAGGAACAAACCCCCATTAACTACCCAAGAAGAATTTAATATGGAAGTACTACTTCATAATCCAGATGCTTTAAATTTCCCATGTACCCATTAAAATCAATCTAGCCCTTAATAAATAACTGAAATTGTTATTACCGGTTAAATAACAGAACAAACTTATTGAGAACATTTTGTGATACATAGTACCACTTTTCAATAATCTTCCCAGGACAACTCATCACGAATCTTATCACCAGAATTATAAATGCAGTAAGAGCACTAGCTTGTTAGCAGTCCTTCTAGTGACATATTTGAACCACTTAGAGAGACCATCTGTCATCTTAACCCCTACAAGTAGGTAAAAGAAAAAAAAGGAAAGAAAAAATATTGTTTAAATATTTTTCCTCATATGTTCTTTGTTCTGCGGGACATCCAACTCATCATTCTGTAGCGTTGTCCCCGAAAGAAGAAAACACCCCCTAAATGCAGGAATTAACAGAGTTAAAGATTAAAACACCTCCAAGTACAGAGGAAATATATTCTTGCAACTAAAATATACATGTCAGAATTGAGCTGCATTATACAGATTTAAGAATCTTTGATCTATGTTCTAAGAACGTGAAAAATGTCTAGACAGCAAAGCCCACAAAGATCACTTTCAATTAAGCTGAATACAGACAATTAAAAGCTATCACACAGAATCCATTTTTTCAACCCATAGATGAAGTTAGGCAAAAAAGATACAGAAATGGAGAAGCAGAGGAAAAGCTGCCAAGAAGATTCACACACAAAGTAACAAAAATTACTTCAATTGCTTACCGCATATTCTTCTGGTGTAACCTTTAGAACATCAAATACTACTGCATCAAAGCTCTTCTTCAGTTCAGCTGAGCCTTTATCACTCAAGGATTCAGAGCTGCTACTCTTCTGCAGAAACAAACAAAAACACTGATACTTTGGTTCTCTCCTCTCCTTTCTTGCTTTTACACTCGCGAAAGTAAAATTTCTATTCAAACATTACTGTTCAGAATTCTTCTATTGGGCAAATTATAAGTCAGTCACAGGACATACTTTCTCCTGACAAAGACCTCTAAAATCAGAGGCTGACTCTCAAACTGACTTGAATGGATTTCAAAGGTGCTCCTCAAAACATTACGTAGTTACATTTCAACACCTAATTAAATTCCACTTTTGTCCACAGGAAAGATAGTAAAAAAACCCCAAACAATACAGTTACACTCAATTTGGAACAGAAGAAATACCACTATGTTGAGAAAAAAGACAAGGTCTGCTCCAAAGGAATAGTTAACAAACAGTATCATTCTCTTCTTGTTTCTCTTAGCAGCATTAAAACTTACAAGAATTGCACTATGAGCTGTTGAAGATACTTAGCATAAAGAATTTTAGTTTGGGGCATTTTTAAAATGCTAGTAATCCACATTCGCAAAAAATACCAGATCCTAGAATATTATTCTATGAATTTTTTTACAATATAAAGATTTAACTTCCCTGCAAAATACAAACACAGTTCAAAAAATTAACACTTTCTATAAAATTAACACTTCATATTGGTTTCATATGAAAATAGTACACCTATGTTATTAGTACTTCCTTAGTATATGGATGCAAAGCTAGATCTGTTCAGTTATTACAAGAAAGAAGGGGTTGAATGTCACTTCCAGATGTATGTGCCACATCCAAACCCCAGCCACACTTATTTCAGAAATCACTTTGCTGCCCCACGCTCTCCTCTGAAGACCAGAAAGGTTAAGCATGCTTCTTAGTTTCTTCTCGCTTTCAGAAACCTGACATAAAGCAAACTCTCCACTAAAAAGGAAGAAATAAGATGAGACATGTGGACAAAACCACCATGAAGGACCACAGCTCTACACTCAAGAACTGTATCAGGTTTAACTGCTCTTCTTCAGCAAACAGTACACTTGCCTGAAGTACAGTATGGTACCTGCATGCATCAGCAATAGCATAGCCTAGCCTTGATGTAGGCACTAACAGAACTCTCATAAAAGTTTTGCTCACACATTCTTTGGAGAGATTCAAGAGAAAAAACTAGTATTGGAGCACAAAGCTTATTCTCACCACTGCTGGGAGCTCCAGCCCAGCTAAGGCAAAACACACTGGGCACAAACCAAGACCTCCCTAGTCTTATGATGAGATTGATGTATCCATAAGGACTCTATCCTAACTATTATCGTGCCTAGAAAACTGAAAAGATTAGACTTCAGCCCACATAATGAAGGCACTTTCTGACAGTTCATGTACTTTTACTGCTAACCTTGAAAGTTTTCAAAACCATGGATATGGGTCATATACACAACACACACATGAATGAGCACTTCACCACATTACTTCTAGTGGAAGCCAAATTTCAATACTGTTACAGTGTACTTTCAGTAACATCTGCCTCACGCCTGCTGATGCCAAGTCAGGAGGGAAGAGAGCACACAGTCACTGATGCTGGTAAATAGTTCTATTGTGCCAATGGCTTCTGCTGAAAACCTATCAAGCAGTGTTTTAGGACTACACTATACATTTTAACATTTGTCTTCTGATGCACAGAAAAAACAACATTTAAAATCCATGAGAATACAGCCAGCTGAAATATAGTAAAAGCCCCTAAAAAAAGGACAAGAGTTTAAGGACATTTAAAGAAAATACATACTCATCTAATCATCATGTCCAGTTTTAGATAGGTTCTAACAGTGCCATCTCTCTGAAAAAGCTGACTTTAAAAACATGACCAAAAACTACAAACCAGACAGGCATTTTCAGTAAGCAACATACTTACAGAAACATTTCAGTTAAAACCCTCCCTCCTCCCGCTTAGTCAAGATAAGTAAAAATATATACCATTTGCTAAAAGGAGATTCACATAACTTTGCTGAAATAAATTTTACTTAATTTTATCAGACATGTAAACATTCAAGACTATCTTCTTGAGTAAAAAGAAATCTTTCCTCCAAGAAAATTTTTCAGTTGCATGGCAACAAATGGTCTATCACTGATTCATAATACAGTGAGAAGGGAAGTACAACAATCTGTATAAAAACAAACAGTGGTCTTGGAGATTAATGCCAGCTCTCTTGTTAAATTTTCACAATACTTGTGGAATTCTGTTGGAGGTTATTTGATCCCTTTTGATAAAGCAACACTCCAATTTTCCCTTGACCTTGTCTGTGGAACTTGCCATGTTCATATGCAAGTCCATAGCACACGTGCAGTTCTGCTCTCAAAACACATGTATGAAAGCATAAATAAAACAAGTATCTTTGGTAAGGTCCAAAGATCCATTCAAGGAAGCAAGTGCTTTCAGTACTTTGTGGCTCTCCTCACTACTGACTTGGTAGTGCTCTTGAATAATTTGTCTTTTCAACAAAAGACAAATGAAGAACAAAAAGGAAAAACTGAAAACCACTACGGTAAAAACATGTTTCACACTGTGACAAAAGCAATATAAATAATACGCATCAGCGAGCAATTGACTGTCTCCCCTGGGCAAGAAGCTTAGGTTAGTATTGTACATCTGTAAAAGCAAAACCTAAAGAAGTTATGCAAACAATGCATCTGAAAAGACCCCTAACTATACACCGACAGCAGATTTTCAGTTCCCTTCATCACAGCACTACTTGTACAGTTGTACAAAAACATGGAAAGGGAGTGATTTGCAAGTTTCAGAAAAAAAACCAATCAAACAGAACCACCCAGCATTGCTAAGAATTTAGGAATCAGTCACAATTCTCAACAGCTCCTCACATGATCCTATCAAAAAGAACTCAACAAGTTCTGGTACTAACTTCACCTCATCTCTTCTTTTCCTTAACAAGTAAATGACAAATTGAAAACTATATTAACTTCAAAATAAGAGGTCTGAGAATAGGAGGCTAATCTCCATTACTTGACTGATATACAAGCTCTTAACTCATGAGCTGTTCACTTCTAGAAGGCAGAAACGTTGGGGGGCAGGAGCAGACCCATATGAATGCCTGAATATAGTCAAAGAGACAAAGAGAACAACCTTATCGCAGTATTACTGTGTCAGACCGCCTCTCAACACAGAGAAACAAGTACCTGTCAAAGAAGGGAACATTTCCCACAGGCCTTGCCAGCCCAGCTTATTGCACTAAGACCATGTATTATTGTTAAAGCTTGGGAAAAAACCCAAACCCAAAAACAACAAAAAAACCTTCCTTGTCTAGATGTGATGGAAGAGAACGTAAAAAGGGGCAATTTTGGCTATGGCAAAGCTCCAAATGCTAGCTCATGCTTTATTTTGGTATACAAAGGTCAGAACTTGAAGTTATTCACATCTAAACTAGGGCACATGAAACCAACAATATGCTTTATATCAGATCTGTTAAAGGAAAAACTTATTTTGGTGTATTTTTAAAAAATTGAATACTTATGGCCTTAAGTATCCAGTTACTGGTTTTTGTAATCCTTACCTCTGAAGCAGTAGCCGCAATATTAACACTGCTTGACTGTCCGTTCATTAGGTCCATACTGCCCACACCATTAATCTTCAGCCCTACATTTACAGCAGCAGGATCATCTCCAAGGCAGCTGAATAACCATTCCTGCAAGAAGTAATGAAACCATTTTATTCACGTTGTAAACAAGATTCAGTACCCAAAATCCCTAACAAAATTAAAGTACTTCCGAAATGGCTACACTGCTTTGAGGTCCAAACCCTGTATTCAAATGCATATTCTAAAATTAACTACCTGAAATCAACATAAGCTACTGATGGTTCCATTGTGATCCACTACTTACTGTCAGTATAGACTTTCATATTGTTTTCCATACTATTTTCTGCATGCTGGGTGTCAACATGTAAATGTACGCAGTAACCCTAACAAAGTTAGGCCCAACACATCAGTTCACATATGATTCTTTCCCTTTGATCACAAGCATTTAAAAATACATTCCAGATGTTAACTCTATTGCATAACTTGTATAAGAGGTTATCCAATAATTCATTTTACATGCGTATTCGCCAACTTCAAGTGAAAATTAACACATTAAAATTAATTTAAGACAACAAGTGGAATTTACGCTAATTTAGACTTTCCTCCACAAATCAAATTATTGTTTGGTAGAAAAAAAAAAATTTAAAAAAATCCCCACACAAAGGAAAACACCACACATAACTTTTAATGCATCCTCACAAGAAGAGTAGAACAGTATTACTTTCCACTTTTACAGAGAAAAGGCTGCAAAGAAAGGGAAACCTTTGGCATTCGCTACAAAACCAGTCAGACTACCCAACACCCAAGTGTTACAAGGAGAGTAAAAAAATTGGTTTGGGCTTAAATTTCATGTGATGTTAGTGCCCTCTAGCGTGAAAATGATTATACATCAGTTTTCATAGGTCTATGTTTATAACAAGTGCGACTGTTTCAGAAGTTGCCAGGATTTAAGAAATCCACTTTAAGTTTGTATTTTAACTCAGAACTATTACACAGTCTGCAAATAAATGGAGAAGGTAAAAGGGAGGTAACCCAATAATATCCCATGACAAAACAGTATTACAGCATCTCACGCTTAAGACCTCTATGTAATGAAATAAACAAAAAAAGTAATCCAAAAAGATCTGTCACCAAGTGACCTAAACTAGCTATGTCAGATAAACACGTTTGGGAGGCAAGAAACTGCAATATAAAAAGCAGTAACATTAAAATGTTATTGCAAGAATACAATACAGAAAGGAGGGCAACTGAAAGAGCCACACTGCAAGTTTCAAAGACTATAGATTCTAATTACTTGGGGGTATTAATAGTCTCCATTTGAACTATGTTGAGCTGTACTTCTGCCGTTCAGAAGAGTCACCCACATCCTACCCTTTCTTGTTTTGTTTTTTAAGACACAGACAGGATCATCTCATTCACAGGACAGAAGATGCTACGTTTCATTTTAACATTATACTCCCAACACATACTCTATAATTAAGGCTGTGTTTCCTCCACTAAAAATACACTTAACTGCACTTAGATTTTAGCTGGTATTACATTAACAGACCATACAAAGGGAAAAAAATACCTCACCTTTTGGCTTGCAAGTGTCACTGCTGTCCTGTCCTTTACTATCTCAATTACCCTTCTCACATGGAGTATTTCCAAATGCTCAGCTCCCTAGTGCCTCTTTTCCTATGGCCTTTTCAT
This sequence comes from Nycticryphes semicollaris, assembly GCA_013400055.1. Taxonomy (NCBI): domain Eukaryota; kingdom Metazoa; phylum Chordata; class Aves; order Charadriiformes; family Rostratulidae; genus Nycticryphes; species Nycticryphes semicollaris. Next base: position 434,694 of record VXBJ01003466.1, read on the forward strand.
TTACTGAATTGAAAAGCAAAGAAATAAAACTCTAAATGAAAATTATGACACATCAGCTATACAGTGACCGTACAGAACGGAGGTATCACATCTCTAAAAACAGTTTCAGGTCCTCCACAAGGGACAAATGTACTATTTTGAACAATTTAATCATCTCATCTGTTGAAAAAAAAACCCCACTGTAATTATAAGGAAAACTGTCCCTTTGCACAATTTTGTCATACTATATGGCCTATATTTGTATCAGACAAAACCAATTTTAAACTGAAGTCTATGTATTTGACCCTTGTCTCTTGTTTTCTTCAGTTGTTCCTCTTCCCCGTAATAACTTTATGTGACAAGGGGGAGAATTGCAGAAGAAGCATTTCTGAGCAAGGACAAGTGAAAATTGAAGTTTGGTTTGTTTTTTTTTGTGGAGGGATTTGGATGGTGTTATTTAGAAGAAATTATTCATATCATAGAAGCCTATGGAGGTGGCAGAGCAGCCTCAGATAAACAAGAGCAAACTAATTCCCCTATAAACAACAGAGCTAAAGCCCATTTTCCTCATGATTAGTCTCACATAGCCCATATGCACGAATACAGGCAACTTCTCCTCCATATCTATTTCCTAATGCACTATCTTAAGCTTTACCTTTAGTCCCTTAACAGCTCCAGTTTGCTGCCTGTTTCCTAAGGTATTAGGTGTTTTGTTAACATATACCCTCGCATTCTGAGCAACAGAGACTCCCATGCTGTCTGAACACAGCACATGTTCATTCATCTAAGAGCAGGATAAATGAGATCAATGAGCTTGGCAACTGTGCGATACTTTCCACCTCAGAGGACTGTACCTGGAGGGTGGAAAACTGATCTGAGTTTTCCTTTTCTACCCAGTTAGTAACTGTGGTGAGAGTAGCAAGAACTCTGTCCCTTAGTCATGTATGGTTGAAATCAGCAACAATGCTGAGAAGACACTTATGACGCACATATAATAAAAGGTGATTTTTGTTTTACTTTTTTTAATAAGTAGAAAAGCACTTTGAAAAGCCTGCATGCAAAAGAAACCAAAATTACAAAATATAACATCCGCCAGTCAAGCTGTATCATAACAAAGCTGTCCACATAATGTTAATTTTGTATCCATTGCTGCATTACAATATTATGTTTGAATATATTTATACTTTTTCCCACTTCGTGGAGATATAGTAAGGGCCAGAATTAGTACCAAATGTGTTATAAACCAGCTTTTATCAACTTTCATGTTTCAGAATTTGCAACAATTAAAATGTACTTTTGAATGCAGTATTAGAGATGAGATCACCGCCCCCACAACAACAAAATATTACAGCAACAATTTTAGCCGGTGTATCCTATAAGACACATATTGAAAAAATCCTAAGACTGGAATAATTAAATAATTTGCTTGCTACACTACCTTTCTGCTTAGCACCAAAATAAGTGGTAAACAGCAATACCAGAAAGGGATCAGCAGCAGAGCTATTCAGTGCAGCATAGTTGGATATGAGAAATGACTTGTCACCACATTGCAATAGTGAGTCACACATTAGTTTTCAATGTGTACCCTGTATATCCAATTACAAAAACTGAATTACATTCAGAAATTTGAAATTCCAGTCTGTTTCTCCTCCTCTTCAATCTAATAAATGCCTTTGTGCTCAGAAATGCATTAGATGTGAAACAAAGTGTTTTATGCGACACAAAATACTTAAGCATGCATTTCTGCCAACCTGAACCCTGGCCACACTACGCCATGCATTCTGTATAGTAAAAAAGCAAACTAAAAACACTGATAAAGAGATTCATCATACCCAGAGAATGAAAGTGTCTAGACGAAGCAGAGTCTGCTGTCTTCAATGGGTCTGTGTTTTTTCTGCCAATTCAACCAAGGGGACTTGCCTATAAACCCTAAATATGGAAGGATGCTGGATGAAGATGAGCAAGGGAAACATGCCCGTGAAGCTCACAACAATGAAGGGTATGACTGACCCCAGCTGTTGCAAAGAAGCTGACTTTATCTCAACACAAAAAGGACCAGAGGACGGCCTTTGTTTTAGATAAACAGCTATGTCAGTTGAGCAGATCATCTGACTATATTACAGTTGAGTGAATCAACCAGTGGTGTAAATGTTTCTCCCTGAGTTAATTAAAAATGTAACTGTCTCTCTGAGTTAGCTAGTCCAGCATGGGCGTGGGAGAGTACAAGGCTCAGCCCAACACAGAGTACAAAAACTAAATAACTAACAAATGAATTTCAAAGAGCAATGGGCTTGAGCTGGCTTCAACCCACATATTCCTTCCTGGTGACACTTAACATCGTGATGGTGAGCATATTCTACAGACCAGTAACAAGGATCACATTGGTACAGCATTTGAACTTTGCATTGCAATTGCTGCATTTTGCTAAGTGTAATTTGCAGTTGAATTGTGATTCCAGCATCTTTTGCATCACTCATCTAAATCAGAAACCTAGCTTCAGATATATAAATTTACTATTAAGCATTACACCTTCTGTGTGTGTAATACTTAAAAAAAAAAAACCAAATCTGGTCAGAGATTATTTGACTCACCTAAATCCCTTCCACAGAAAAATGTGGGGATATTTTTGTCTCAGCTTGTGTCAAATGCTATCCCAAAAACATACACTGTATAAACAGAATTTTGAAAAATGACCCTAAAATTACATTCAAAACTTCCTATCCAGAACAGTACAAAAGCTTTGAGGAAACATAGCCACAGTACAATTTTATGAATGGCTTGAGGGTCATGATGACCAAGAACCTCTTTCTTTGTATTCATAATGTCAGTACAAAATATCACTTGTTCTCATCACAGATCCCCATAAAGAAAACAGAAGTGCCTTGTGTGGATTAATCATCAACTATGAATGCAAAGCCACTACCAAAGAGTTTGGGGACCACAGCACTCTAAGAACTAAACGACCAGTTCCAGACTCAATCAACATGAGCACCTGATCTTGTGAAAGTTCTCACTGGTATTTTAACAAACAGTACAGAAAAAGCTATTTCTTTCTGAACAAGAAACAGAAGTATACCAGAGTTCACTGAATCTTCACTCCCCCATGCATAGTACTGCCTAGCTAGATTCAACTACTCCACACAAGGATCTCAAGATGCTTCAGTGAAATCTGGAGCCACTGACAACTCTAATTCTGGATCTAGCCCTTTGATTCTTAATTGCAGTGTTTTGGTTTTTTTCCCCACTGCTTGGCACTGTCTAAATTAACACTGCTTCCTACCACTGAATACAATGTCAAAGGTTCAGTGAAGCAGAAATTCAGGTTCTTCAAGCAACTGTCACATTTGCCTAACATACACCAAATCGGACCCTTTTGTCTGGAAGTAATTTCTGGAACTACTTTAGTATCTCCAATGTCTCACTGCCCTTTTGATCAGAATTTGTCAAATACAAAAGGGGCCAATTAATCTATCATTTCTTACTATGCAGGGCCACAAGAACCTCTATTACGATTACCCATTTCGCATGCTGCAATTCCTACCCTACATGAAGACGACCCAAAAATGCTTGTGTCTGGTTCCTCTGTGCTTCCCGCACTCAGTGGTTTGAAGTAGAAAACTCTCAGCTAAAAATTCATAATATGGCTAGCAATACTAAAAACATGGCAATGTTAAGACACTGTCACTATAATGCATTCTCCAGTTACTTTTTCCTTAATCTCCATAACGTGCAGTTATTAAATACTTTTGTCTGGTTCGCTATGTTTTTTGTCTTTATAGATAAATGGAATATGGATTATACTTCCCATAAGGTCACTACATAGATGCTGTGGTTGGCACACCAAGCACACTTCTCACTGGTATAAAGTTGGCAGGTGGACATTCCGCTGTACAGCGGTGCTGCATGCCCCTAGCTGCATCTGAGTTGCCACAACCCCAAATTAACTGTTTGGAAGTGGTTCAAGGTGGCCCAGGGGCATGCAGGCACAAAGGAAGGTGAAGTAAGGAAGACAAGGTGCCCTTGGCAAGCAGTCACGACATCCACCACCATGTGCAAGTACCCTCACAGCACAGGCTGATCACACAGTTCTTCCCTGCAGTTTGGTGCCCCGAAGACCTGTGTACATAAGGACTGTGTTAGCAAAGGCACATATTAAAGGAAAATCACTCATTCGCCAGGCTGTACGTTGTCCCTTTGGCAACAGCAAAGATTCAGGAGGCAGCACAAGGCTGCACTGTGATAACAACAGTCATTACAGGTACTGCGGGGGGTGGAATATTCCAAGGTATTCTGAGTGGAGCACCAGGCTTTTAATGCTCCTAACTCAGAGAGAAATGCATGGCCACCTTCTCTTGCCCCGGAAGTCAAGAAGCCCCTGTTCTTTATTAATTACTTCCCATTAGAACCTCTCAAAGTAAATAGGAGCTACATACAAATAGATAGAAACACGTCTAAATATGGGAAGAATGCTTACAGCCTAAAAGGCAAAAGCAGAGACAACTGCTAAAAAAAAAAAAAAANTAAACACACAAAAAAAATTACAAAACACACACTGCACTCCAACACACACAAACCTTCCACAATTAAGCAGGAAGAGGATAAAGAATGCTCATCCAACTACGAAAGAAGATTTCAGCTGGTCCAACCAAATTGCACCTTCCAAACTATATTCTTCAGTTTTACAGTCAACCCACCAAAACAAACAACTGCCCCACCCGCCAAACTAGGTTACTGTACTGTAAGAATAAAGGTAGTATATACACAGCGTTAAAATACAAAAATGTAAGCCACATGCTACAAAAATGTAAGTGCATGCTTTAATTCAGTTTTCAGTAAGCACTATAACAGTAACAGGCAATATAAGATAGGAAAACTGATTCCACAAAAGAGGTGATAGAAAACCCGAAGCAATTAAATGCAGGAGCATGGGGTCATATTAATCACTGGAGATATTCAAATCCCCAACCTAAAGTACCATTAAATCCCCAGTCAGACACATAAATCTAAGCAAAGCATTTGATAAGCTCCACTAGTGAAGACTGAGACAAGAAATACTAGTAGAAAACACATAAGGGATAGAGACATGATGAAGACAGAAACCGAGGAGTACAATATTAGAGTAGGAAGAGATTACTAACAGTTATTAAATACACAATACCAGTACAAATATTAGAACACTTGGAAATACAGGAAAGCAACATAATACAGAACAAAAAAAACCTGATGGACAGTAGAGGAAAATGAAAGTCAATTACTAAAGAATATTTTGGCTTGATCCCTGTAAAATGTATGCTATGAGTTTCAGCACATAAGCTGGAAATGAGTGCCAGCAGTGCTGTAAGCATGAAGTAGCCACATGAGATATGGACAAATACTACCTCCAAAACATTTCACAATAGACATTGATGCTGTAAATCCACGCAGTTCTGGTCACCTGGTTTCCAAAAGATTTATGAGTGAAACGTATGCAGAGAAGACCTTCCAGGTTCTCTGAAGATTCTATTGCAGAAGTGGAAACCAGGATGCCTCAGAGTTTGCTTACGCTAACAAACTGAAATCTGCACGAGGATACACTTGCCACGTTCTATACTCCTCCTCACACAACTCAACCACTCAGTTATGTCACACATTCGCTCTTTTGCTAAGCATCTGTTGCACAACAGCCACAGACTTATCAGCTGTTTAAGCTCAAAGACAGATGAAATTAGAATCCACAGAATGGCAACAAACAGAACAAAAGAAAGATTGTTTTATCAGGTTTGACAATGAAGTTTAAAACACAAAAAAGCATTTAAATATGGTCCTCAATTTAGATTCGCTTCTCTCATCCTAGAAAAGGCTTTACCCCGACAAGCAACTAAGTGAAATTATTCTTCTTAAGCAGACGCTACCCACAGAGCGCTCTGATTATAATGTGTGTGCTCACGTTCTGGACAACAACATCATCCTATTGTGCTTTTGTGCACCTCATTCTCTAAAACCAGGGAGGGGTGGGGGTACAAGGTAAAGAGAGGGGTAACACTAAGGTAATACATAGTAACGTATCTTACTCAGTTTCCAGCTATCAAGGTACCTTCTTCCTGGTGCTCCCGTACCCAGTGCTCTCCAGAACTCATATAACTCGTAGCTTCCATTTCCTCAGACAAATTATAGAAAAAAAACCCAAAACACAAATCCAGGAGAATATCCTTCTCCAGGGCACAAGCTACTTGTTTACCAACTCCTATTGCAAAAAAAAATTAAAAAAAAAAAAACAATATATCAATATTAGCTCAGCTTGTAATCAGCTTGCAACAGTAACAAAGAAGTTTGGCTCAAAATTGAATGTTTTTAAAATGAATTACACACAAACAGGAAGGAGATGCTTACTGTTCTGACTTCCACCATCGGAGACCAGCTATGCTCAGTGGACTGACTTGGAGCCAAGAGTTAACTGGTAGATACCACAGCACAAGGCAACAAACTTCACAACAGTAGCATCGGTACAGAGCTGCAAGCAGTTCCCAGCCCTCCCACCACGCAGGAATGAATCAGGCAGGAGAGAAGCAGCATTGCAGGCAACAAACGGATTATGCCAGAAATGCAAATATGTGTACATGCTATTTAAGTTTAGCCTGGGTTGTAAGAGGTTTGCTTTCGTCTAACAAAAGGTCTCTCCAGCAGCGTTGGAGTGTGAAAAGACCCAATGTAGGTTCACTAATAACTGCACAAGAACTGAACGAGTTTCTTCTCACAAACTGCTTACAAATTACCAGGTTCCCAGAGTATCTTTCTTCAGAGATCACCTACAAGCTTTAATTCCATTTTGTAGTTCTTTAGAAAGGACATTGCACAGAAGGACATTTTATTCCTTTGGATCTGGCTATTATTTTACAATTGCTGTCAGAACAGACTGACCATCTGAAGTGATGATGTATGGTTTGGTTTTCCTCCCATATGCCAAAAGGGTAAGCATTAGAGAAACAAATTATTTCAGCACAGAAAGTACATTGGGTATAATAAGGTTCTGCCCTCCTATGTCTCCTTCTCCAGAATGCAAGCCTACTGATAGTTCACAGTATGTTTAAGCAACATTTCTTCAAATATCTGGGGAAAAATAAAAAATAAATAAAAAATAAAAATCTAGTCTTCCTCAGTCAGGAACCAGAGAAAGATCCCTCCTCACCTCAAGCACAGAAAACAGGAGAAATCATAACCTAGAAACACTTTTGAAAGACTGGAAGTACTGATATTTATTTCCATCAATAAGAAATGAAAAGCGGGCAGAGAAAATAAATAGAAATTATTTAAACTAGAAGTAAATCATTTTAATTAATTAGCCAGTCCTATAAGATGATCAACTTTTTACAAGTAGGTTTTCCAAGCACCACGTGGCCATGCAGCTAGCAGTTTTGTCTGTAAGCAAGAGGAGTAGTAAACCATTAATGTCATGTTGATTAACTGATGCTCAGTTTGCAAAACACTGTTGACATGAGGTAAATGTGCAGGCACGATTATCAGTGGAACTAACAAAGTGTATGTATCTGTGGACTATGTTCTGAACAGAGAAGTCATACATATGCAGAAGTGGAACACTAAATGCTGCTAGCACAAACTTCAAGATCCAAATATTTTTTTCAGGGGTACTCAGACCCACAGTTTTGCTTAATTTCTGGATAATGCAAACACACAATTAGGGAAGAATTATTCTGGATGGCACATAAGCAAAAATACCACAACACACTCAGTGTGAAAAGCCTCTAGAAGCTCCCTTTTTATAGTCTTAGTTGTTTTTTTTTTTTAAATTTAAATAGGGCAACACTAAAAATTACAGCAAAGACGAACTTGAAGAAAATCATTATAACAATCTACAGACCCAACTGGGTGACACACCTTCTCTCAGAACAGAAAAAGTACTTCACAGGAAAAAGATTTGGAAAAATATTTAAATAAATTTTTTATGTGCAACTGCACACTCGCATGTTCTAAAATAGAGATGACAACTGACAGAATAAGCTTTGTCACTGTCAATAGGTTAACAGGCAATCTGTAACCAACAATCACTACAATTCCATGGGAAAAGCATGTAGAAAAGCCAGTGATGAAAACAGAGTGAGGATCTAGACTCATTCGCTGTAAAACTACACATCACATATGGATGTAAAAAAACCTCAAATATCCATGCAACTGATTGAATAATCTTCTGTAGGCATTAAGTGCTAGAGTCAAAATTGCAAACAGTCAAATCAAAACCAAGATGATCAAATTATCCCAGGGGTAGATTTTTAATAAGCAAGAGATGACAAAGTACCAACTGTTGCTGAGTAACCGTCTCCAAATCCCCAGAATTAAAGACTGGGTACATACACCTGCTTCAGCTGCACACTTCCTTTGAAGATAAAGATTTACATTTAGGGAAAAGAAAGCAAAGCTCCTCTCACATTAAACGTCTGATATTCTCATTCAGGAAGAAGAAAATACTGTTGAGAGAATATTTTACTGTTTTACTTTGCTGTTGGTTTTTTGGTTTTGGATTTGTTTTGGGGTTTTGTGGGTTTTGTTTGTTGTTTTGTTTTTTGTAAAGCCATTAATAGACAATGAAGATCTTTCTTGAACAAGGTACACAACATCTTAGTCTGGTTTAAAATTCAGCCTTAAGAGAGTTGAGTACAGTCTTTATCAATAACATCTGGGATGACAACATTTCAACGATGCTCTCTATAATTATTCTTGTTCTTTAGCTCTATATGTAAGTTTGCACCATTGCTATAGAAATGGTGCTAACAGGAAAAATTAACAGCATACGAATTGCCCATATTTAGAATGATGAATGTTATGTGGAAATACAACAGACATTTGGGAAAGAGAGCTGGATCTTCTGCCTATGCCAGTATCCCATGCATTTATTCATGAAAGCATGTCAAGCTCAGCGGATCCAACTTCTATGAGCCAACAATACACAAACCAGTTATTTATCCATCCAAGCATCCACATCTTTCCCACATTTCTAACTCCCTTTGGAAGAACCTCAGTAAATCACGTAACTGATGAGACACCTGGTAAAGACCCAAATTCCAATAGTTTATTATTAAATACTTTTCTTCACCCACAACCAGTCAGTAACTGCTGGCCACCAAAGAATTTGCCTAAAAAAAACACGATACAGAAACTGAGCAAATCCAAGTTAATTCACACGAATTGAGGACTAAGACAAACCAAGTGGATGTTGTGACCTTGTTTTAAATGTTCAAGAACCACCAGACAAATCCACTGAGGATCAGTCAGCTGGCCCAGCCAGGTGTCAATGATCTGGCCTAAGCCAGATGTCAGAGTCGAAGCTCCTGAAATTGGAGGCCAAGCACGAAGTGAATGTTTTCATGAGGACAGCATATTTTTAAGATGTTACCAGACTTTATTGTTATCAAAACAGCAACTTACAGTAGATTTCAGGGAAATCTTATCTCTTTAGATACTCAAGGCAGACACAGATTTATTTAAAAGCCTGAAATTCTGGAATACCCTACTTATTTCTTGTGTACTAACAACAACAGTTGAATCACCAGAAAAACTAAATGAGATTTAAGGTAAATGGACAGTACAAGTGAGAGCCCTGCTAGAAAAGTTTCTACACCATCTATCTACATTTTTGATGAAAGATCTCCTTTAAAGAAGGAATGACATAACTAAAGAGTTTGTAGCACTTGTATAACTGATGTAGAATACAATGTTTTCCAGAAGACATCAAAAAGACACTGAGATGTAACACAGGCATTAACTTGATGAGCACAGCTGGCAAAGCACAAGAACCAGCTATACAAAACCATTTGTAGACCTCTACTGGTAGTAAAGGCAAGCCTCAAATTCTTGTTATAAAACTGTTAAAAAAGGCAAACTGCAGGGAGAAGATAAATTATAAAGTTCTTTACAGCCTACTTGCCAGCTTTCAACTAACCAGGGACCAAGGAAATAAAGCAAACTCAATTTACTTCCTAAGGAGGTAGAGCCATGCTATCCTGTTTGTGAGCCATGCTTCAAATGAGGAATGCAAAGATCATCAACTGCTAAATTTGCATACACTCTTTTGCTCTATTCTGGATTTAGAGGTAATACAATCAATATGCCATGAAGGCAAAACACAAACCTGGACACAATTTATTGATATTAAAGAAGTAATGTCACAGGCGACAGGGTGAGAGGCAAGGGCCTCAAGTTGCACCAGGGCAGGTTCAGATTGGGTATCAGAAACATTTTTTTTTTACATGGATGGCGTTATTAAGCATTGGAATGGGCTGCCCAGGAAGTGGTTGGGGCACCATCCATGGAGGTATTTAAAATACGCGTTGATACAGTGCTCAGTGACATGGTTTTTTTTTTAATCAGGATTAAGATGATGGTTGGACTAGATGATTTCAAAGGTCCCTTCCACCCTAGACAATGCTATGATTTTAAGTAGAGGCACAAGATGCTCATGTACACACAAAGCTGATTGGCCTGCATGGTTTGACAGCCACAGAAAGACTATAGACACTTAAACCAAGTGAGAACAGCTACACTTGATGAAAGCGGGGACAAGCATTTTCTTCCAAATCTCACAGAAAGCATGAGGAATCCTGGAATTTTTATATGCCTCTAAGAGCACAACAACTGCTGACAGAGAAGTAGCATTTGCTGGTCTTTTCAGTATTTGAGAGTCAAGTCCAGCACATTTACCATCATCCAAAGATTCCAATGTGCTTTCGATACAGTTTGTCAAGCAGGACTTTTAAAAATTATTCCAGTAATACAAACTCAGCACTAAGTTCACAAGTGATATCCTATCCAAATTCTACTTGGATATTTGAGATATTCAGTGGATGACTGGATGATTATTACTTAAACGTATCCTTCAGTTTATGAAATGCAGCTGGATCCATTTCTGCCAATCAATGGATGCCTGCATTAAAAATTTATTTAAGTGCAGACACATGCAAGCTGAAACTTGGGTCCAAGAGCAATGACAGAGAGAGCCTGTATATAAAACAGTTTCAATAGAGATTTAGAGGAAAACGATGTTTTGAATGTAAATCTACTAGCACTAACATCTGTAATTTCTAATCTTAGCATATTGATTAGAAAATGCTTTGCTTTTCTTTATAGGTTCACCAAAACCATCACAGTGCTAAAACAAAGGAGTAGTGCAAATCTTGGGGAAACCACAATTAGAACAAAAGCAAAGATCCTCAGATCTTCTGGCAGGAAACCTTGCAGGAGTTCCTTCCTTTGCACAAAAGTGTTTCTCCCCTCTTCTCCAGGGGTGCGATCTTCTGGATCAGACCAATCAATAGCACTAGCTTTCTCTTAAGCAACTGAGATTAGCCATTATGGACAAAAGAATGAAAGTTAATTCTTCATCTCATTTAAATGAAAATACACTTATTTGAGACCCTGTCATGCCATGTATTGCTGCCTCAAGAGTTTTAGTTAAAGAGACATCTAATATTTCAGCCAGCCTAATATACACACACACAACTTGGCCAAGACAAGCATTTTTGCTGTCACGGAAGATTCACAATGAACAAGAGTGAAAACAAGATGGACATAACTAATACAGATAACTGAAAGGGTCTGAGGAAAAGATTTTAAGCATTTGGAAGAAGTAGACTAAGTTAAAATTTTTACAAAGATTTGATATCACTTCATCGTTACTGACATTAAACCATCCTTGTCCTGGAGGTTCAAGGAAACCTGTCACCATAAGTGGTCAGTGCACACCAGTCAATGGGTGGCCTTGCTTGAAACAACAAGAAAGCCCCAGTGAAGAGAAAGCTGTGCTGGGAAACAAACTGAGCTGGGAGAGCTGAACAGGGATCTCAGTTGCCAGTAGGATATTTTTGTGCCCTGCAGAAGCAGCCCACAGCCCATAAGCTGCCAGTTGGAGAACCCTGTTGGCAGAATCATGTGCTTTTAAATTCTCCTCCATTTAAGCAGTTTTAATGCCCGATTATTGGGAGTTTAAGACAAGCTACCTTGCCACTGCAGTATTGTAGCAAGGAGTGAATTTGATTCCCAGCTCAGAAACGGTGTAATTTTGCAATTTCAGAGATATTCTTTGATGACATAACAAGATGTATCAAAATACTTTACATTGCAGTATTTTCAAATGGTTCTACCAATAAACTGCCTTTGCCATCCCCTGAGCAATAGCGTGGACTAGATGACCCTCCCAGTTGTCCTCCTCTAAACTATTCTGATTCTCTAGTTTAAAGAAAACACAAAAGGCATTAACAATCTAATTTTAAAAGTGCGTAGGCTCAAAGAGAACGAATAAGCTGGTGAAGCAAAATCAAACCACAAAATCTACTTCATTTCTTGTTCTCTTGATGATGTGAATTTTTTTGGAATCTAAAAAATATACGTAAGGATGGATAAACATTATTTAAAAAAAAAAACCTTGAGATTTGTTTGCATCTCCCCTTATTTCCTTCTAGCAAAAATATTCTACTTCATAGTAAGTACAAAGATCCTGCAGAATAGTCACAGAAAGCTATTTTGAAATGCATTGCTTCAAGCAATTAACTTGTGTTATGAGTATGTTCTCCCAGGTAGGAAAGGCAGCACTGCTACGAATACAGAGATAGCCCAAAGATGTTATTCATGTGGCCTCTCCCCTCCAACATTATCAGGCAGCAGAGGCAGATCACAGCCCATTTCATCCTTCCTGAAAAAACAAGAGAGAAAGCAAGACTGCCAAACAAACATACAGAGGCTAGAAAGCCCATGGACCCCAGAATGAGGAATGAAGTGCAACAGCAATAGAAGGCCCTAATCCAGGAACAGAAAAAAAAAGCTGTGACCTCTCATGTTGAGAAATAAGAGTCCAATAAGCAACTAAGAGCAAATCAGCTGGGTATCATGGAGAAGTAGCAGCAAAGAGACACACTCATTTCCCCTAGCCCTGCTAGGTCTTTGACAAAAGGTTTCACTGTGTTTTGATACCTGATGACACTGCAACAGTTTACAGTGTCACCACCATGAGAGATTCAACTTGTACTGCCCATAAGCATCTTCACATTCTAAACTATAATAATTTGGTGAAATAAATTAATACAAAGATAATTTTTCTACACTTATATATATTTAACTATATAAAATCATATCTTTCAGTGTTGTCTTAGAGCCAAGATCATCCACACTCATGAATAATTTTTTGGGTTTTGTTTTTTTTTTTTTTTAAAAAGCTACACACAAATTAGTAATTTGTTTCCCCGTTCTATACTACCAGGAAATGAGTTGCCTCTTACCTGCTAAAAGAAAGGCCAAAAAAAAAAAAGCCAGTACCTTGGCTGCACTTTGAAAATACTTTAATTTTTTAGTTAGTTCCATATTCAGCTTGCCTAGTTGGGGAGGTTTGTTTTGGTCCTGAATGTTAGTTGAACAACAATGACAGCCAGCCACATCACAAACTGAGTACTGGTATTTTACTGTTGAAACACCACTGGAGTCACTAACTACAACATGGTTCGTGTGCTTTTGGCAGATTATATACTTTTGAAAGAGCTTTATCACATAAAAGCTAAGATATTTTAATGAGCTACACAAACTTATCTTCCACTACCTCCAAGACAGAGAAAAAACAATCTCAGCAAAACCAGTACATGCAGCTACCAATTTAAATGCAATATTCATATAGCAATTTACAGGATCTTTCAGATCTAAGAATGTATTTTTTTCTACAAGCAGGGTAGGATTTCCCAGCTGTGTTCCCTGTGGTTAATAAACACCATAAATCTGACAAACCTATCTAATAGCAGACAATGGGGCTGCTCTGCCACAGAGATGGCTGCATTAGCCAGCTCCCTCACTGCAGAGTGAAGCGAACTCAACATCAACTCACTCTGGGACTCAACTGCATGCTCAACCCAGCCTCATGTCCCGAAAAGAACACAATTTGCAAATGGCATCTGCAGCCTAGGCAAGACTCCTTTTTATCTTCCAAGATGTGTTTTCTGATTTTGAGGATTGTTACATAAAAAAAAAAAAAAAAGTCAGCCTCTTCTGCATTAGGGAAGAACTCAATGATAAATTCCAAAAGATTGCAATTTTCTTCCTGTAAGCAAAGCACTTCTACCAACATTAGGAGAATCATAAATACAGAAGAAACCAGAAAGAAAGCCACTAGATCAGCTAGTCTAATGATAAGATCATAGAAACACGCCCTATTGCCCTAGGGGAAAAAAGATATCCAATTCCATTAATGACCTGTAATGTAACAGGGAAAGATGATACCAGAGAGAGACCAGCAACAAAAACTTCAGGTGATGATGCCCATCACTTCTCTTCATCTTCCTTCCCTCACTCCAGCAAGTAAAATTATGAAGATGTACATGACATTCAGTACCAGGCTACACAGAAAACTGACACCCTAAAGCAACAGAGCAATTCCAGCACATCCCAGGACAGCCAGGGAAGTCTGTCTTTTTCCTGTGGCCTGGAGAGATCTTACTTCTGTCCGTGTCCTTTAACTCCATAGAAAGAGAAGAATAAAAAGTATGTAAACCCACAGATTTTACTTAGTCATGAAAATAAGAGCCATCTTTAAAAAAAAAATATATATGTAGGTATGGCTGAAGTAATTACTTGACTGTCTCAACTTTTCTACAGTATACTGTTGTTTACAAATAAATACGGATTTTATCAAAAGTTTTGTGGGCACAGTAACTTAGCAATACATCTTTCATGTTAGCTACTTGCATTATTTATCAAACAAGTTTTCCTTTTTAGCAATACGACCATGTAGGCTAACTAGATTTCTATGTCTAAATTAGTGTAACACATACGACACACCCTGAATTATATTACTACATAGATCTGCACAAGAGATTTCACATTTTCCTAAGCTATCCTTTATAATGGTTTTTTTTGGCTTCAGCAATACCCTTCCAATTAATATTTTTATTGTGTTTTAACTAAGTTATAAAATTCAGATCAAGCATTATTCCTCAACAAAACTGTGTCAACCTCAAATTATAAGTGCAAATCATAACTTTTGTTACGCTAAGTCTAAATTAGTTAAAAAATTTATGCTAATTTTGCATATATTCACTTTGGACATATAAGTGCATGCTGTAAGTGTACAACTCTGCTTCCAGACTTGTGGGCGTTCCAGTTTTCTCCCATAAGCTAATCAAATTCAACAAGGAAGGCATTTGGGATCCTGTAAAAACAAATAAGCAGATGCCTTTTTTCCTTCTTCTAGTCATACATTTGTAACCTAAAACAGAAGAAACTAAACCAGTTCTAATTACTTGTTTCTAAGAGAATTATCTCTTTAACTAACTGAAGTCCCTGAATGCTAGGTTATGCACAGACGTATGAATACTTCTTTTAAGAGAAGTTAAATTATCTTATCTGAAACATGAACTAGGTCCTAATGAAGAAGCTTTTCTACCACTGAGATCACTTCAGAAGAGAGCCAAGATTGAGTTTTCAGAAATATTAAACACAAGTCACAGCATGAAATACAGTTTGAGTTCTGTCATCACACAGACCCTATCCACATTAAAATAAATAGAACGCAAGTTAATTAAGAACAACAGCATGCCGTTACATGCAGACACTGAGGTAGTGCTATCTGCAAGCACGTCCTAAAGCTCCCTATCTGCTTATGAGTAGCTGCTATTCTTCAAAGGTAAACAAATACTGTACCTCAAAAGGAGTTTTTCCACTTCTTTAATATCCCTTCAGCTTCATAAAACATTGTATATCTGGTATCTACCTCAAGTGAAAGCTCGCCTTTTTGTTTGATCTCCTGACTACAATTTGGTTAACATCATTTTCCTCTCCAAATTCCTTTAGATGTATTCTGAGTAGACATTCTGAACGCTTTAATAGAACTGCCAGTAGAGCTGAACAACTTCCACAACTGAAATAACTTCCTCCCATCTACAGAAGTGTATAAAAACAAGTAACAAAAGAATCAGTTTCATCCTGCGATTGCATTTGGTGCTACCACCTTTGGTACATTTGTAATGAAGATCTTGTCCAATGTAACACAACACGTACTTCTTTAAAGTGCCATTAAAAATTATCTATTACCGTGACTGGAAATGCCATACACTAGACTGGATCAGCAAGAAAGTTATTGTCCATTATTAGTCACTTTTAATGGGGCATAATACCAGTAAGAATACCAAAATCTATTTTCTAAGAGTTATCTGGCAAAATCTGTTCAAATTAAAACAAAAATAGACCCAGACTGGGAGGGAAAAACACTACCAAAAGTGAATTGGAAGAACTAGGGCTGAATGTTTAGCCAAGCACTTTTCCAACAGGAAGCAGCAAAACCATTTCTACTACAGAGGGACACTTGTTACTATCATGTAAATAAAATGGAAAACTGTTTCATTAGAAACTGCACACTTGACACCATCCATGCATGGCATGTTAAAAAGTAATAATAATAAAGACTTATACCTAGGTAATGTTTATCCTCATCCTATCTTAAGGCAGAGCTGCAAGGCCCAGGTTTTATCTGCCCTAATAAGCATCTCAAGTTTCAGACTGTTCACTGTACACCACATTCATGGTTCTCAGAAGCACAGGGCTAGTGTGCAGCTAAGAAGTCTTGCTAAGCCTTCAGTAATTTTGCACTCTGAGGTCCAGAAGATACCCGAAAATCACCTCAACTGAATGGAAGGGCTTATTTCAATAGATTCTACTCTTCTTATACATTACTCCTTTCCAAAATGCCTGTTGGTATATTTCCATGCAAGTTTGATCAATAACAACATTATTTAAAAGTACTTACAAGGCAAGCCTGACAATTAACACCCAAACAAAATGGTCAGTCTAAAAGTAGGTGACTATTACTCTAAAAATAAAATTACATAGTTGCCACCACTCAGGTATACTTAACAATAAAGCACATGGGAAAACTGACTCGTAATCAAGGAAAGGCTGTGGGCAGAGTGGTCTGGACTTGCTATCAACAGCAGCACAGTTCAGATGCCCTTTAGCCACACACAGGAAGTTAATTCTGTGACAGAGTAGGAGAGGAAATAGAATTACTGTGAGTCATCCACTTAACCATATGCTTTATCAATACACCTCATGATATTAGAGTTACTAATTAATGAGAGCACAAAACAGGGATGCACTAATGGGAGACAGAGCAGCCCAAATCTCTGGGCCATTTTTTCCTTCCATTGATTTAGCACTTCAAACAACTTAGGTGCTTTCTGAGATCCAAAATATACACCTAAGAAACTATGTGGTGCTACCAGCATTCTAACACCACACAAGTAAGGTGATTGCATGTGCTTTTGGAATCCCTAAAATACTTTACAGGCTTCAGGATTAGTTTTTGCTTGATCAGACAAATGGCTATATTATCAAATTTCCAGTAACACATCATCATTCCCATCTCACTCTACCAGCCCACTGTAAAACATGCAGTGACTGTCAAAGTTAGCTCTTGGCAAAAGGAATTATCAGAAGTGTCACAACTATCCTATAAATGCCTCAAATATTTCTGCATGCAATCTGAAACTAAGACCTTTTTCCAGACTTGCAAACCCAGCTAGATATTCAAGACAGTTGAGCTTGTGCTCCAGTATCAGAAATCAGCACTCCACAAGCTCAGCTATAATCAAAGAGCCAACTGATCCACTTAATTTACTTCAGCTGTTTTATGGGAACTCTGACTTTGTACTTGCCAGTCATCTCCACCACTAATTGCTCTCATTCCTTTCCCTGCCATGACATCAGTGCAAGATTTTGTATGGCTAAAGAATAAATAGTTTGGGGGAACTATGAAACTTAAAAACAAGGCAAGGAAAAAAAACAACTAAAGAACAGCTTAATTTCTTAGCTGGTTAAGTCCCCTGGTGTAGTTCACTCTACTAGTAGTTCTGCCAAAACATTGAGAGAAGTGAGCAATCAATCAATAAGCTGACCCACTGAACGTGGGATCAGAACCTAAATCAACTAGAAACCAATTTAAAGTAGTTACAACTGTGGAGAACCCCAACCTTACCAAGCAAGTAACGAAGAGTAATTAGAAGATTAAACTAACAACTTGGCAATAAAACAAGTGGACTAGAAACACAACCTTTTAAAGAGTTTACAAATTTGAGTTCTACATGGAACTAACAAGTCACAGACCCACTTCTTCAAATACGAATTCACACATGAGGCTTTCAAAAATTGAGACTTTCAGCTTTTCACCTGAGGTTTCTGCCTGTCTATATGTTAATCTGAAAAGGCTGTATCACAGTAGAAAATATGCTTTGTACTGGTTCTCTTTATTCACTTATTGGTCCAACTCCAGTCACTCTGTGACATTACACCACTTATTCTGAATCTAAATTAAAATATAATACTATAGTTTAGACAATTATCCCAAACCCTGGGCACCTAAAAAATGTGCAATCCAATTTACAAACTGCATTAAGATCACTTTTTCAGGATGCCTGCCAGTTTTATCTAGCCATTATCATCTAAAAAATACACCTTCAGCTTTTAAACAAGATCAATATTCTTCTTCCCCAGCATGATCAATCTGAGCCCATCTCAATGAGGAGAGCAAATTCCATAGTCACAAAGCTATCCCTTAATGAATAATGAGGGAGCCACAAATCAAGCAGCTTTTAATGGCACACTACTACAACAATGGTCAGCGAGTTGACAGCCAGTCCTAGGTCACTTCAGATTTAATTGATTGCTGCCAATACCACAGCTCCATTAAAGAGAAAAAGAGGTAACACATACATATCCCAAAACCTCAGTGTCACTGACTCCTCCTGAGACAGCTCCAAAGCCAGCAAAACCTTCTACACCACATTTTGCCTCCAAATCTCTTTAAAATGGGGTTACAGCATGAAAGACAGCACATCTCAAACTTCTCCTCTGCAATCCCTGTTAGATATTTCTTCTCTGCCACTCTGAGCGCTTTAGCCCTTGGACAGCCTACAGACATATTGTACAAGCAGTAGAAGTGAAGAGATGCACAAGCTCCAAGGAATTACTAAATTGGGCCAGCCACTTTTCAGCAGAGGACCCCACAGCAAGCCCAATGATCAGTCTCCCTCTCAGGCATTTCTGCTTAACCCCAGGGAATGCTCTTCTCTCTTCCTTAACTGACCCAGGCCCTCCCCAAGTTGTATTTCATTAACTGCACTAGGAACTGCTATAACAATCTAAAACCAATGGGAGATGGGGCAGAGACCACTTCCAGCCAAAGTCTAGTCAGCTCTAATCAGGTTAGGAGGTCTCAATCTTCTAGTCAAAGATTTAAACAACAACAACAAAAAAAGATGTTTTTACTGCTTCAATACAATGGCTAAGAACAACAACCAACGAACTCAAGTCACCAGAGGGCACTAACATGCCTACCTAATGGCAAATGCACTCCTTCAATTAGGAAGGCTGATAATTACATCCACATCATCATGTATATTTTATCTGGATTGAACTTCAGCCAGTTTGTTCTAATCCGTGTTCAAATCTCAACTACATGCTGACGAGGCACTCAGCTACACTAACTGTTGTGGTCACACCTGCAAGATATGGGGGAGTCTCCCCAGACAGACCAGAGAAAATAGGACAGGCATATGCCTCTCCCAGTTCACTTGCAATCTAAAGCTTACACTGCCTACAAAATCTATTTGTATGTATACATATAAAGAAAATTCTAAAACAGGCAGAGAGAACAGGTCACAAGTCTGACACCCCAAGGAAACAGCATAAATAACTATTCTTAAGATTTTGCACCAAGCTGAATCCTACCATAGAGGACTACAAGCAGAATCTGCCTCCAAGAGGAAAACAGGGTGGTGGGGTGATGTGTGCGCTTCCATTTAACCATGCAACAGCAACAGATGCATTGCTCTCTCAAATTTGGCATCAAATCAACTGCCATGTTACATGCTTAATCTTTAGCAAAGGAGGCTGCTCTTTACCACTGAGAAATAAGCAGGTTTTTAAACCACAAATGTGATGCATACAAGAGGCTGACAAGAGTGTTACTTGATATTCTGACCAAGCAGCTCTTGAGCCCCACAGTGACAGGCAGAGAGGTGCACTGCAACACACACAGATTTTCCACGTCAGGAAACCTCGACAACTTGATGCATCTGACAGTCACAAAGCCAAAGCACAGCCTGACTGCTGCAGCCCTACAGAGAGGCAAGGCTTCTGGGACCTGCAAGGTACACAGCTGCTTCTTTCCCCCCATCCAATTCTACCTAAACTGTCATTCTTGAAGTTGGGATGTAAGACAACAGGAAAAGGAAAAGGGAATCCTATCCTCACTTACGGAAAGGCACACAATCAGCATGAAGGCAGGCACTACTCTACACTGAAGTTACAGCCATAGAAAAAGTTACACCGACAATAAAGCTGGGATAGCAAGGATTCCAAGAGCATTCTCAAGGCATCTCTGAGTTCAAGGAGGACACCATTTGTGCCATTTGTCAGTCTACAACCCATCTGGAAGCCTATAGAGAGTTTTGAAAAGACCAGCTGTGAGCATACTTCAGCGTAGCACACCTCCAAATAGTGAGCCCAAGAAAGTAAACATTAATATTTTATGCCTGTCATGAACATTGTATTTTAAAGTACTCTGTAATGGCCCACTAGATTTCCCAGTATTTCATTTTCCTATACTATAGATTCAGTGGATGGGTCAGTTTTTCTACACAAACTCTCCTAATACACTGACAGGAAACAGTCTCCCTCTTCCTCAGTCAGTAAGCAGGATGAGCAAACGTCATTTGCATCATGCTAACTTTTGAAAGTCACAGCAAATCTTCAGAAAGTACCATGCTGATGATTACCTCTTCTTCTGTGACTTTGGACTACCTTTTTTTCTCCTCCCTTTTCTCCCTCTACCTTCTCTGCTTTATACAGCTCCTTCTGACTGCACAAAGCTGCTGTCACTAGCTTAGCCCAGTGACCGGACTGCCACTTCAGCAGCAAGACTTGCTAACCTCTCTATCTGACATGCCTCAATATCCAATTTCACATGTCCCCTTTCTGCTCAGCAGAATACTGGGAGGTACCAGCTTGCCCACAAGGATTCCAGTGCCATTTTCCCTGGAGTCCTTACCCAGCCTTTAAGTTTCTTTGTAAAGGAGAGTCGCAGTCACACATCCACACATTCTAGGGGAATACTCATACAGAGCATCTACTTCAACACCCAACTGTAACACTGAGACTCTCTTGCTTTAGCAGTCTTTTAAGGTGATTCATTCATAAACAGACAAAACATGAAGCATGCAAAGCTTCTGTTCATGCAATAAATACTACACAAGCATGAATATTAAAAGATGATTTCTAATGCAGTAGTTCAGATATCTAAATGTAGAGGTTTTAACATAAATGTTTTCTCGTTACTTTGAAAATGCATTTTTAAGTATCTTTTCTAACAAGGGCTGTAAACCAACACTCAGATCAGAAAAATACCATGCCTTTGATGTCTTATACTTCAACAAAATGCAACCAATTACACTCCCCACCCTTAAAGGAAGTTTTCAACTCAGCTTTATTTATTGAATGAAAGGAGGAGCCCAACTGACTCAGCTCCAAGCAAATATAAAGGAAAATATTAATCCCTAATCTCAATGAAAAAATAAAAATAGGGGAAGAAACAGTTTAAGATGGAGGTGTGTCCTTATCAATTCAAATGTTTTAATATTCAAAGACATGTCAAGCAGAACATTAGCACACAAAGACTTCACTAGCTTTCTGAAGTCTTAAACACATTTATTACAAATACAGCCAATTTTAAAATAAAAGTTTACACAAGTAACTGAAGTTAAAGAGTTAGCCCTGTAACTTCATACTTGTTCACTGGTGCTGAGCAGTATCAAGATCAATAAAACATCTAAACACCAGGATTTTCCACCTACGCAGACACCAGCAAGATACAAGTGTGGAAGGGAAAAGATCTCTCCTACACAAATGAAGGTTTCAAAAGGGGAAAAAAAAAAACAACCAAACACAAACAACAACCTGAAGTAAACAGGATGATGTCATGAAGAGGGTTTGGGGTTGGGTTTTTCCTCCATTGGACTGAGAAAACAAACATTGCTTAGCAAAATCCAGCAAAATAAATTACAAGGTAGACTATTTCACAAGGGGGCTAAGGGACTCCAAATGACTGCTGTACATCTTTCACATGTGTTTGCAAGTGACTGCTGGTCCCTCATCTCAACCATGCCACAACAGCATTTCAGTGCAGAATACATCTCCAGCTTTTTTGGGAGGAATATTTAATTTCAGACTAGCAGGAGCGCTTCTTTGCATACAGTTCAGACTCTAAACACGTGTGTCACCAGAGGGCACTCTTTCAATTCAAGTGACCTAGCTTTAGCAAACTTCTGAGCAAGACTGCAGACAACCCACACACAGGGTTGCGCAGAAGCTGTACTAACAGTAATAGTTTTGCTTCTGCAAGAGATTTCTCTTAAAAAAAAAAAAAAAGCAAACAAAACAAAAAACAAACCAAACCCCACAAATAACAAAACCACCAAACGTAAATGATGTTTAATTATTTATCCCAGAAATGTTAAATATTTTTCAGAGTAATCAATGGCATTGCTAGTAAAGATCACAAGCAATTACCAACTTCTGTACTGTGTTATACTGTGGTACTTGATGGTACCAAATCACTGAAGCAGTTTTAGCATCTGTGTGGATCATATCAATTTACAGAAGCAGGGCCGAAGGCAGAACAGCTCATGTAGATGTGCCTATGGAAGTCCTCTGTCTACATTATCACAGATACTAAATCTTACAATAATACATGAAAAAATACATATGTGTTGTCATATGAAAGCTCCAGGAAACAATATCTTTTTCTACTCTTCACTGTTCTGTACTTGATGCTGTTTTAAAAGGACCAAAACTTAAAAAACATCAACAGTAGTTTTCAACCTTTGATCCATGTATTTTTTCTAAAACACTGCTGAGACCTAATTAAAAAAATTGAAAAAAAAACCCCAATTCATTAAACAAAAATGTGTACAACCACCAAAACTCACAATATGTCTATATATCAAAAAAGGCTGCAAACTACTGTCGTATGAGTAGAAAATTAAGCCCATTTTGCTTAGAAGCAAAACACCACCACAATCACAAGTGAGCTACAGAGGCAGGCAGTGACAAGGAAAAAAAACCAAATCATCATTATGCATCCTATGACACTTTCTAGTATTGAGAGAAACTCAAAAACCACAGGTCTACAGAACATTTGACCACCTGCTTATACACCTAGCCCATTTGAAAATACATAGTCCCCATCTCTTCCCAGCTACATGTGACAGCAAAGCCCCTTAGTTTAGCATAGGAACAGCAGGGTGGCAGGGAGTAAGACCTGTGCACAGGCACCTTTTGTCAGCATAGGGATGTCTCAATTAGATAAACATATCCTCCAAACTTCACCAGGCCAGTAACTACTATTAAACACACCGGGACAAGTTACTTCAAACTATTACCTATCATCACCACTCATCTTGGTTACATCTATGTAATTGCTTTTCCAGCATGTGCTCCCAGAAAATAAACGTGCCAAACACTCCTCATGTCACACAAACAACATCTATTTATCCACCCTCTAAAGCAGACCTCTGTCTACTGCAAGGAAGCGCACAGTTGGTGCTCTGAACTTACCCTGTTTTATACAAAAGAAATGCTGTGTCGTGCTGATACCCTGGATACCCCTTTCAGCCCTGCCCGGGGTCGCGCTGCCCTTCCCCTCCTGTCACGGTTAGTTGGCCCCACTGAACGTGAAGGTGCCCCAGCCCTCCCGGGGAAAGGCTCAGCGGATAGCGGTATCTCACAGCGACAGCCACCGCGCCACCTCCCTCCACCCTGGCCTCCCGAAGGCCTTGCCGCGGCGCAGAGCCCGCTGACCCACGCGGGAACACGGCTCTATCCATCCACACACACGCAAATAACCCCGTCACCTGGGCTGCGGCTACTCCCTCCCCCCCCCAAGCAGACAGTGGAGTGGGGCAACTTCCCCGCGACCCTCCATCATCCAGGCCGCAACCTGCTCTCCGGCACCTCAAGCAGGTAGCAGAGGTGGGGAGGATGGTGGGGTGTGGTAAACGACTGGAGGCCTCGCTCCACAGCCACGCATCCCTCCATCTTGCAGCAAGACCCGGCGAGGGGTGGGAGGGGGAGCCCGGGAGGGGGAGCCCAGACAGCGCCGTCGCCCTACACGCACCCACACACACGCACCCCGCGCACACTGACGGGTGAGAGGGCGCTGCCGAGCCGCCAGCCCGGTCCGCCGGGGACGGCCCCCCGTTGCCCGCCGCCCCCCGCGGCGGTCGTGTGACGATGCGGGCGACAGGTGGGCAACGGCGCGCGCGGCTCCGTGGGGCGCCGGCCGACGGCGGGGTGACGGCTGGGGGCCGGGACCCTCCCCGGATCTGGGAGGGGACGGCGCGCCTCCAATCCCCGGCCGGCAGCCCTTCAGGGCCCGGCGTGCGAGTCGGGGTTAAGTCTCCTTTCTCTCTTCCTTCCCCGAGGAGCCGGACAATAAGCACCGACCGCGGCTGCCCCGCGGAGACGG